>CAWUFW010019750.1:0-174744 GCA_963921515.1 Calotriton arnoldi | reverse complement strand
GTTCCATGGTGGGATATCTGGCTGGCTGGGTGGGAAGGGGACTTGCAGCACTGACTATAGTCACCAGCACCTCCCCTCACACCCCCCAACACAAACTCCACAGTACCCACCTGGTAGAATGCAATGCCCTCCATCCTAACACAAGATCCCACAAAGCACCACCACCCTGGGTTATGTTGTGTGAAGCACAGGGACACTCTTGGGACTCTTAGCCAAACAACTGCCAGGACAACACTCCCAGCCATCCTGTCAGCACAGCCAGCCCACCCCACAGGGAAGCAGAGTCAAAAGGAAGGAAGCATGGGCATGCTGGGAAGGGGGTGGAGGCAATAGCATGATGGGAGTCGTAGTCACAGACATTGCTCAGCCTCACAACTGGCCCATCAACACCACCCTGAACCATGCTCACATCACAGGGAGTGGAGAAGGACTCACAAGATGGCTGACACTGGCTACTGCTGTGGGGAGCACAAGGCCCTGCTGCCAACTGTGCACCAACAAACAGCAGGACACCACTGACTGACATCCTGAGAGACAACTTCCACTCCCTGCAATGCAAGCACGTTCCATGGTGGGATATCTGGCTAACTGGGTGGGAAGGGGGACTTGCAGCACTGACCATAGTCACCAGCACCTCCCCTCACACCCCCCAACACAAACTCCACAGTACCCACCTGGTAGAATGCAATGCCCTCCATCCTAACACAAGATCCCACAAAGCACCACCACCCTGGGTTATGTTGTGTGAAGCACAGGGACACTCTTGGGACTCTTAGCCAAACAACTGCCAGGACAACACTCCCAGCCATCCTGTCAGCACAGCCAGCCCAACCCACAGGGAAGCAGAGTCAAAAGGAAGGAAGCATGGGCATGCTGGGAAGGGGGAGGAGGCAATAGCATGATGGGAGTCGTAGTCACAGCCCTACATCCCCCACCACATGGCCCAGCAAGCTCACACTCACGCATGCACATCCCACAGAGAGTGGAAAGGCCCATCAAAGATGTCTGACACTGTTGCTGTGTCGTGGGGAGCACAAGGGCATGCTGGGTACTGCACACCAACCAACAGCAGGACACCACTGTCAGCCATCTTGCCATTGCCCTCACACCCACACACACTGAACTCCACACAAAAGCAAGTAAGTATGGGAATGCTGGCAAGTGGGGTGGAGGCAATGGCATGATGGGAGTCGTAGTCACAGACATAGCTCACCCCCACAACTGTCCCATCAACACCACCCTGAACCATGCTCACATCACAGGGAGTGGAGAAGGACTCACAAGATGGCTGACACTGGCTACTGCTGTGGGGAGCACAAGGCCCTGCTGCCAACTGTGCACCAACAAACAGCAGGACACCACTGACTGACATCCTGAGAGACAACTTACACTCCCTGCAACGCAAGCACGTTCCATGGTGGGATAACTGACTGGCTGGGTGGGTGGGAAGGAGGTCCGGCTGTCAACCAAACACAAGCAATGCAGACCATGTTCACACCCCAGAAAATACATAGAAATGCCCAAATAATGCAGGACAATGTGCCACACCAATATCAACCCCTGACTGTGACGACTTAGGACAATGCAATGTACAGGCCCGCACCCAGAGGCACAGTCACAACTGTCATGTGTGTCAACCATTGATGCCTGCAGAAACATGACATACATTGTTTGTGTCTCCCAAAAACAGGTGATGATGGGGACACAGCAGCAGACGCTGAGGAGTCCCAGTCCCAGGCTCAAGAGGATGCCGAGCTCACTGGCGTCGTACAGCCTCTGTCCTCCTCGGACGATGAAGAACAACCTGGCACATCCGGTGCAAGTCAACATGCAGCACCAGCAGGACCACCAGCTGCAGCACCAGCAGGACCACCAGCTGCACCCCCTGCACCCACCCCTACAACGACTGTCACCACGAATACCATCCCTGCCGACATGGACAGAATAAGGAGCAACACCAGCACAGTGACCCTGGACCAACCTGGGGCCATGGACCACCACCACCACCACCAACCCCCAAGGTGGACCAGGGTTATCTGTGCGTGCCACTGCACACACTGCACATGTCAGCAGGGGTGGTGGGAGGGGTGGGAGACAGAGGTCGCTGCTTGCAGACGTTGCTGGTGTGCATGACGACCCACAACTGGTACGCATAGCTGATGCGTACCAGTCCAGCACCGGAGACCTCAGCCAGGTAGTGGGGCTCCTCAGAGACATTAAACAGCAGCAGGCTGCCCATCATGCCCGCTTGGACTCCCACATGTCCCACGTGGAGTCACACATGTCCCGTGTGGACTCACACATGTCCCGCGTGGAGTCCAAGTGGGATGCACTGCATGAGATGACGGCGGTGCACAGGGACATTTTACAATGCCTCCGCCAGATGAACAGCAACCAGTCCACACCTCCCTGTGTGCCAACAACATCTGGTGCCGAACAAACTGCAACTGCCACAGGGAGGGAGGAGGACTCTGGCGGAGAGTCCCCTGCACCGCAGCAGCCTGCACTTGAGGGCCCCCCCCCAAGAAGAGGGGTCGTCCGAGGAGGGAAAAGTGAGAGGCCGATGGCCAAGCGCAACTCCCAGGAAGCCTGAACCTGTTCTGGATGTTCGCCTTTGTGCACAGACTGTTCACCCTGTTGACGGCAACACTACTCCCACACATTGCATGGGGAGTACAAGTTGGACCAATGTGTCAGACAAACTGTGGCCCCGATACTGGGGATCCTGTCTACCCGGACTTTCAATTCACCTAGGAACTTGGGATTGCAAGATTCATGTACAGCACAACCCATCCTATGCACTATTAACACAAATGTATCACAATAAACACACTAATACACCATACTTGCCTCTGTCGTGATTCCAACGTGGGTGCTGTTATGGGGATGATGAACTGCAAAATTACACTGTGTATGCGAACTGCAACAGCAAGGACAACACAGGCATGTGAGTACAGGCAACGTGACACACATGAGGGAGACACACCACCAGGGCTACACGACACATACACACCTAGGCCATCTGACTCATTGCCTACACTGATGTTGCCAGGGAAGACGGTGCAATGCACAGACACCACACCCATTCCCAGTTGTAGTCAAGTAGCCCACAGGTGCAGTAAGCAAATGGCAGTCAAATGTGTGACCACAGACAACGCACATCACAAAGTGAAGCACAGGTTTATTACACAGTTGCAACATGCCGTAACCACTACAGATGCAAGGTAACCCCACCTGGTAGCGGGCACACAGTCAACAACTGTAGACGGAAGGAAGTCCATGGGTGTGGCGCACATCACCTGTAGGGACACAACAGCTACCAGCCTGGATGTGCAATCACGTCGTCGGTGGACACAGTTGACCAAACGAATCTGAAAGTACCCTGTGAAGGACAGAAATGACACACAGTCAAAAGCAATGGAGTACAGGACAGAACAGCAAAACTCATGCACAATACATGTTACAAGATACCCACCCAGAACCAAGTTAGCATGTCAACACTGTTGGGGAGTACAGCCCACCTGTCACCACACATCGCAACACACATCCAGTCAAGTAGCCCATGGACACACTCCAACAGCACCAGAGCACCACCCACACATCATGCCAACTCACATCATTGACATGACACCTCAGGATACTCACATTCAGCTAAAGAAGTTGGTGATGAGCTGTGTGCGGACATCACCATCACCATCATCATCATCATCATCGTCACTGGCATCGTGGTCCAGGCCAGGATCCTCCACAGGTGGCGGATGTTGGTCATTGTCATCCTGGATGAGAGGCAACTCCTTCCGCACTGCCAGGTTGTGGAGCATGCAGCAGACGATGCTAATCTTGCACACTTTCGCAGGGGCATATGGGAGGGACCCTCCGGTCTTGTCCAGGCAGCGGAAGCGGCTCTTCAGGAGACCAAAGGTCCGCTCAATCACTCTCCTGGTCTGACCATGTGCCTCATTGTAGCGCATCTGGGCAGGTGTCACAGGGTTCCTGAGGGGTGTCAGCAACCACGGCATGTTGGGGTATCCCGAGTCACCTATGGACAGACAAGTGCACATTAGCTGACTTGGAAAAGTGGGCGGAATACTACAGATCAGATCACACACAATGGCACAAAGTCAGTACACACCGACAAGCCAGGCACGCTGGTTCTGCATCTGTGCCATCATCCTGGGGATGCGACTACTCCTCATCACAAAGGCATCGTGTGCTGAACCAGGGAAACGGGCACACACGTGTGTGATGGTCATGTCTGCAAGACACACCACCAGTGCATTGACCGAGTGGTAGTGCTTGCGGTTCCTGTAGGCCTGCTCCTGGGCCTGTGGTGGTACCAAAGCCACATGTGTCCCATCAATGGAGCCAATGACATGCGGCATCCTCCCCAGGGCATAAAAGTCACTCTTCACGTCAGTGAGTCGTCGCAGTCTAGGGAAATAGATGTACCGGTTCAGGAAGAGCAACATTGCCGCCAAAACATCGCGGAGCACACGGCTGAACATGGTCTGTGACATCCCACCAGCAGTCGCCACAGTATGTTGGAAGGTACCAGTGGCAAAGAAGTGTAGGGCTGCCATCACCTTCACCTTGGGGGTCAGCGCTGTAGGATACGGCCGGCCAGGCTGCAAATGTGGGGACAACTGCACTGCCAAATCCTCAATCAGCTGCCTGGTGAAGCGGTACCGTCGGATGCTGTCCCGTTCCACCATCGTTGCCAGGTCTGGGAATGGCCGATGGACAGCAGGAGCCCTGCAGTGCAGAGGAGAAGTAAGCAAGATTGTCAGTCACCCCACATATGCGGCATTGAACACACTCAAGATCCCAACATACATCATTATGAGGCACAACTACATGAAGTGTGCAGTACCGGAAGGACATGTATGGTACATACATGGCCAACATCTGTCAACACGGTCCTACAGGTGGCATCAATTTGTCCCAGGTTGGCCCATTGGATATCATGAGGCCGTGTCACAGTTCCCATCTCCTGCTGCCGTGTCACAATAACCCCCCACAGTGACATGTGAGGACAGATGTGCCCCAGGCACCACAGCTCAACGACAGGTACATTCCCAGGGACCCTGTAATGCCACATGGACACTGGCATTACATGGAGTATCATGTATACACCACAGCAAAACAACCTTGACCCCCACAGGTAGTGGCCCCACTTGCCACGGCAGGACAGACATGGACGTCTGTGACACACACGCACAACATCAGAGTCCATGCACACACAACGTGGATGTGGAGACTGTCTCCCATTGTGCACATGAAATCAGAGACATTGTAAACACTACATGCACAAAGACTGTGGAGGACCATCACTATTGTGCCACTGGGACACCCTGGCTCAAACATACCGTCCCACATGGGACTCACGGGGTATGTGACATGACATACACATACACCACTGTGAAATGTGACCATGGCACATGCACAGATATGAACAGTTGCACATCACAGTGGTCACGTACACGTAACACCCAGGATCCTGTCCCCATGAACACGTGCACAGCCTGGGAGTGGCTGTCCACAGGTGACACCCACAGGACAACATGTACACAAACATACACACAATAGGAAATGCAGCCTTACATGCCTTATGATAAGGTTTGGACAGGCTGTCGTGATGTAGGTGTGCCCCTCACTCCCTGGGAGCTATCTGTGGCTGGCATATGTCCATCTGAGACAGGCATGCTGACATATGCCAGTCACATGTACAGTGATGCGTTGAACAGCAATGGACCGATCGGTGCCTCCGGCCGGCCCATTGCTTTCAATGTGTGCGGGTACGCGTTGTACCCCTGTGCGCGTTGAACTGCAATGGACCGATCGGTGCCTCCGGCCGGCCCATTGCTTTCAATGTGTGCGGGTACGCGTTGTACCCCTGTGCGCATTGAACTGCAATGGACCGATCGGTGCCTCCGGCCGGCCCATTGCTTTCAATGTGTGCGGGTACGCGTTGTACCCCTGTGCGCGTTGAACTGCAATGGACCGATCGGTGCCTCCAGCCGGCCCATTGCTTTCAATGTGTGCGGGTACGCGTTGTACCCCTGTGCGCGTTGTACCGCAATGGACCGATCGGTGCGCACCCATTGACAATGGGCTTGCCTGGCAACGGACGCGTTTCGAATTTCGAACGAGTCGGTTGCTGGAAAATCAGTTGGTCACCCACAACAATGTTGCAAAATCATGTATGTCATGAAGTTGAAGATTTGAAGGATGCTGTGGGCGTGTTTTGGTGCTGCTATTCTATGGATTGGCCAGATTCAGAAGATGCAAACGACTTGGACCTATCACTTTGGACACAAGGGACAGTATCTGCCTCTCCAGCACATATATATTGCTGGCTGTTCCCCTGAGAGCCCACTTGCCTGCACTACATGCTCCAAGACGACATCTGCCACTGCACTGCTGCTGTCTCTGCCCCTCTGGACCCTGCAATGGCACGTACTGTGGAGAGAGCCCCAGCCTTCAGCCTTGAAGAGAACCAGGCCCTGCTGGACAGCCTACTTCCACAGTACAGCAAGCTGTATGGGACACCAGGGGAGCAGGTGAGTGTTCTGTGCACTGCCTTTCTGAATGTGCATTTTGTCTGACTAGCAAGGCTGAGAGTCTGCACGCCACTGGCTAGCAGGCTCACTGAGTAGTTGTCACCCCCCATAGTGTGTAGTGACTTGCACTGGACAGGTATGGTGCAGTGACAGTGCATTTGAACATGGTTTTACTTCCCATGCAATGATACCATGTAGTGACGTCTGGCAAACTGTCCATGGTCAGCTTTGCACTGCCTGTGTACATCATGTGCCCCTGTGATTGAGACATGTATATACGACTGTGTCATGCACGGATATGTTGCATGTGTGGTAATGGCCTTTTCACTTTGTCATCCTGACAGGTTAATGCCCATCGGAAGCAGGAACTCTGGAAGGACATCGTCCGGGCTGTCCGGTCCGTGGGGGTCTACAAGCGCCGGATCCGCAACTGCCAGAAGAGGTGGCAGGACCTTCGGGGCTGGACCCGGAGGATTGCACGGGTCCAGCTGAAGCTGTCGCCTCCTCGCAGGAGGGGCGGAACACGGACCCTGACCCCCCACATGCTCCAGATCCTGGCGGTGGTCTTTCCAGACCTGGATGGGCAGCTGAAGGCCAGACAGCAGCAAGGAGGGGGTGAGTCAAAGACTGCACTGTGAACTCTGTATTACATGCTTTGTGCCCTCCTCTGGCCTGGTTCAACTGCCACAGTGCAGCAGTCATGTTGTCCAGGAGCCATGTCCCTCTATTGTGCACTGCCCACTGCTCATCTGATACCCAGGTGTGGCCCTTACAGTCAGGGAATTGTGTCACTTGGGACTGTGTCCTTGCAGTTTGCTTCACTAAAGGTGGGGGACAGCATCTGTTTCCCTGACTCTGTTGTGGGCATCATGGGTGGGTCCATTGTTCACACAACGCCTGGTTTTGGACATGTGATCTGCGTGTTGCTTTGATATGCGGTCCACTTGCTGAGCTGAGCCACCACATGTGCCTGGGGTATGTGGCACACGCCCATGCAGCGGGTGGGAACAATGTTTGGGCCCCAGGAGTGTGCAGATTACGTGTGTCACACATACATAGCCAGCTATCCACTGTCCAGGGCACATCCCTCATTCATGTGGAGCAGGACAGTCATGCCTACTCCAGGCCATGCAATGCACTCTGTACTCCCACTCCCGTGTATCAGCTGACACATTGTGCACAGTGATTTGACCCCTCCGGTGTCTGCCTCTGTGTCAGTGTGCTGTGGATTAGTTGCCAGGACTGCTGTGGTGTTTCTTGGTAGGGGCTCAGCATGCCCCTGGAGATGTGACCATAGGAGACGATACTTGTGTGTCACATAGGTGTTTGATCAGCTGCCCGTGCAGACTGGGGTATGCGAATGTGATGTTCAGGCAGCTGTTCCCCATTCACAGCAAATTGTGAGGGGCTCAGGTTCAGAGGGTACTGTCACAGGTCTCCCATATGTCCAATAGGTGTGACCTGGACAGATGAGGGTTGAGATGATGTGTTGTGTGGGGGATGTACATGTGCACTTGTGCAGCTCCAGGACTTGCATTCCCCATGACCTACTATTGTGACACAGTGCATAGTGTTGTTGTCTGGCTGCCAAGTCATACATCACTGAGACAGTGATGTATGACTTAACAGTCATGCCTCTGCCATGGCATGTGTCAACTTATTTGTGGTCCTGCAGGGGAGTGACATGTGCTACATGCACACCATAGTGGCGCTGGCTATCAGGACATGGGTGCATCATGGTGTCTGTCGCTGGTATGCATCACATGCATTTCCTATTTGACTCTGGGCATCCCTTTCATCCGGAAACCTGTACTGACTCAGTGGCAAGAGCTGTGATGTGTCCACACCGTGTCCTCTGCACTGTCCAACTACTGTGTACTTGGTGCATGTGTCCACACTGGGGTGTTGCAATCCAACAGACACCAGACAGATGGGTGCAAGGCCATGTGGGATGTGAGTGCCATGCTTGGCATCAGACTGACAATTGGCTTCTCCTGTTCAGTTAGGGCACTTTTAGCAATATACAACTAATGATGCCAGGGCTTGCTCTGTGATGTGCTGTGCTCACAGTGGTGTGTGCGTTTGGTGCAGGTGACTGATGTCTGTCTGTTTCCCCATTGTTTGCAGATACATCCACGGCCACGGAAGGGGACAGCTCCACGGACCAGGAGGAGCCAGAGAGCCAGACTGGGTCAGCAGCCGAGGAGTGGTCGGAGGGACCCAGTGGCACGGAGGGCGAGGGGAGCCACACCGAGGAGTCCTCAGCACCATCCACCTCAGCTGAGGACCAGAGCAACTCGGAGGATGACTCCCTTGTGGAGGCGGGTGTCAGCAGCCACCACACCCCAGCTAGTGTTGCTGTCCCCGCCACCACCAGCACCACCACCGCCCTCCCATCGGCTCCCATTCCCCAGGTCCGTGGAGGCTCCCATGTTCGGGAGCGTGTCTCCTTTGGCCCAGGCACCGCACCCCCTGCCCCTGTGTCCCCTGCTGCCCTGAGTGAGGAGTCTGTGTACCTCCTTCGCCAGCTCCATGTAGGGCAGACAGCCATGCTGAGTGTCCTCCATGCGCACACCGCACTGTTGACTCAGCTGGTGTCGTTCATGGAGGGCATCTCATCGGGCATGTCTGACCTACAGAGGGGCAACAGGTCCATGGACTCCTCCCTGACGGCAGCAGTGTCCCTCCTCAGACAGTCCCTCACCCCTCCTGCCTCTGCTCCATCCACACTCCCCAGCACCTTGCCCGTCCCAAGCACACACACACCGGCACAGGCACACACCAGCACACACACATCCAGCACACAGACACACACGCCACAAACTAAACGCACATGCACGCACAGTCAGGGGACTGAAACCAGACTCACAGGGGATGGGGCCCTGGTACACACACACGCATCCACGGGCACTGTGCAGTCCTCAGTTGTCTCTCCCTCCAAAGCACCCTCCCTTGCCTCACCTGCAACCCCAAAGACCCAGCGCCTCTTCCTCAGTGACCTCGGCCTCTTCCCCTCCGATCCAGCTGCCCCAGCATCCAGGGGGAAGAGGAAGCCCCCCCACATGGAGCAGAGTGCCCCTCGCCCCTGGACACCCTCCCCCAGGCGCAGACAGACTGAGGCCCCCACCCGCAAGTCCCCCCGGAGTGGTAAGAGCAAGACCCCGCCGCCGCCCTGCAGCTCAAGCACCAGGTCACCTTCCTCCATCCCTCAGGCCCCCACTCCACAGGTGCCCCCGCCACACCCTGCCCCAGGTTCCCCCACCCACAGATATACCATCCCCAAGAGGCTCTGGCCTTCTCCCCCGCCACTTGCTCTCCCGGCACCACACCTCCTGCTGCGCTTGTCTGTGCCACTGATGTGGTGAGGGTGTCCTCCCCCTCTGTCCAGCCCACCTTGCCTGTTCCCCATTCTCCTCCCCTGGTGGTAGGCACTGCAGTGGAGTCCACTACCACCCTGTCTGACTTGGGCACTGCAGTGGCGGACCTGTCCACTCCATCTGCAGGGTCCACTGCAGTCGTGCCGGCACCCACAACATCTGAGCCATGCCCCCAGTTGTGCCGGCACACACCATGTCAGACACCTCCACTGCAGTTGTCAGTGGCTCTCCAGCACCCACCACCCCTTCCCTGCTTCCTCCTGGTGAGCCCTGATCCTGTCCCTGCGGTGCCTGGCCTACCCCCCCGGTTGCCCCTCCTAGTGGATTGTCCCTGGTTTTGTGCAGGCATGTGTAGGGTGGCATCTGCCACTGTCACCCACTTGTGACTTTGTTGATGGACTGGCCATTGGCCTTTGTTTATGTTCTACCGGACTTCTACTTTTAATGCCACATATGCTGAATAAAGCAACTTTCTGTTCTCTAGTGCTTTTGCTTCTGATGTACATGATGTTGATGATGCTAAGAATGCCCTTGCTGCAGTGATGGTGATATTTGGTCTCATGATAATGAAGTGTTACTGTGCAGGAACCCATGTGGTCCAGGGGTTATGTGTCCTATCCTGTGGTGTATCCATGTCATCCATAGCAGCATCTCAGGGTGTCATGTGTTCAGTATTTGGCAATGAGATTTCCTACTTAGATTGGCAACTTCACATCTGTGGCTTCCACCCCTGCACATCTGTTGTGCCTGCCATTGTTCTATTCGTCTACTTCCCTGACCGTGTGGCCATCTCCAGTGAACATGCAGGTTTGGGCATCAATGGGGAAGGACTCATCTGTGTTGTCAGTGCAACATTGCTATACAAGTGTGTTGGATCTGTGCTGATGATTCCGTTGGCACTTCCATGACCAGGCTGATGGGACGGGAGCCCTCATTTGTTGCTAATTGTTGATTGTGTGTCCCATTGCTGCCATGGTATGGTATCTGTTCGCCTCACATCTGCAGTCTCCACAGGGTATCTGCATGTGTGTGCCCATTGGTGCAAATATGTGGGTCTGCATTCGGATGGTCACTTCTGTCATTGTGTCATTGATGATTGTTGACGGTGTCAGCCCCCATAGGTGTTGTTTGTCTGCACATGGCCAAAGTTATGTCTTATTTGCACTGCAGGATTTGGCTCCCCCAATTTATGTTGCAATGGGACACATACACTACTTTGCCACTGATGTGTTTGTTGTTCTGTGACCAGGAATCATCCATGCAGTTTGGCAGTTGCACCTCTTACTTTGTCAACACTTGCCTTTTGGTCACTGTGATGATGGGGGTTTGGACCCCATTGCCACAATGTTCAAAATGTGCTTCAGCTATGGACCCCACACTTACATTTTGGTCACTGTGATGATGGGGGTTTGGTCCCCATTGCCACAATGTTCAAAATGTGCTTCAGCTATGGACCCCACACTTACATTTTGGTCACTGTGATGATGGGGGTTTGGTCCCCATTGCCACAATGTTCAAAATGTGCTTCAGCTATGGACCCCACACTTACATTTTGGTCACTGTGATGATGGGGGTTTGGTCCCCATTGCCACAATGTTCAAAATGTGCTTCAGCTATGGACCCCACACTTACATTTTGGTCACTGTGATGATGGGGGTTTGGACCCCATTGCCACAATGTTCAAGATGTGCTTCAGCTATGGACCCCACACTTACATTTTGGTCACTGTGATGATGGGGGTTTGGACCCCATTGCCACAATGGTCATGGCCTGCTTGCATTGTGGGTGCCACACACATATATGTGTGGCACATGTGCTAGGGGGTCACATTGTATGTTCAAAGTCATGTTCGGTGTTGTAGGCATTTGACACAGTCTACACACGCTTGTCATGGTGTTGGGGGGATGTCTCCCTCTTGCATTCCCTAGGTTGTGGTGTGCTGGTTGTGTCATGCATTGTCCATCCTATGAGTGGGGGTGGTAGTAGTGGTAGGCATCCTGCCCCCCGGCTAAGGGTGGTAGTAGTGGTAGGCATCCTGCCCCCTGGGTAAGGGTGGTAGTAGTGGTAGGCATCCTGCCCCCTGGCTAAGGGTGGTAGTAGTGGTAGGCATCCTGCCCCCCTGGCTAAGGGTGGTAGTAGTGGTAGGCATCCTGCCCCCCTGGGTGAGGGTGGTAGTAGAGGTAGGCATCCAGCCCCCCTGGGTGAGGGTGGTAGTAGTGGTAGGCATCCTGCCCCCCTGGGTAAGGGTGGTAGTAGTGGTAGGCATCCTGCCCCCCTGGCTAAGGGTGGTAGTAGTGGTAGGCATCCTGCCCCCCTGGCTAAGGGTGGTGGTAGGCATCCTGCCCCCCTGGGTAAGGGTGGTAGTAGTGGTGGGCATCCTGCCCCCCCTGGCTAAGGGTGGTAGTAGTGGTAGGCATCCTGCCCCCCTGGGTGAGGGTGGTAGTAGTGGTAGGCATCCTGCCTCCCTGGCTAAGGGTGGTGGTAGGCATCCTGCCCCCCTGGGTGAGGGTGGTAGTAGTGGTAGGCATCCTGCCCCCCTGTGTAAGGGTGGTAGTAGTGGTAGGCATCCTGCCCCCCTGGGTGAGGGTGGTAGTAGTGGTAGGCATCCTGCCCCCCTGGGTAAGGGTGGTAGTAGTGGTAGGCATCCTGCCCCCCCTGGGTAAGGGTGGTAGTAGTGGTAGGCATCCTGCCCCCCCTGGGTGATGGTGGTAGTAGTGGTAGGCATCCTGCCCCCCATGGGTGAGGGTGGTAGTAGTGGTGGGCATCCTGCCCCCCCTGGGTGAGGGTGGTAGTAGTGGTGGGCATCCTGCCCCCCTGGCTAAGGGTGGTAGTAGTGGTAGGCATCCTGCCCCCTGGGTGAGGGTGGTAGTAGTGGTAGGCATTCTGCCCCCCTGTGTAAGGGTGGTAGTAGTGGTAGGCATCCTGCCCCCCTGGCTAAGGGTGGTGGTAGGCATCCTGCCCCCTGGGTGAGGGTGGTAGTAGTGGTAGGCATCCTGCCCCCCTGGCTAAGGGTGGTGGTAGGCATCCAGCCCCCCTGGGTGAGGGTGGTAGTAGTGGTAGGCATCCTGCCCCCCTGGCTAAGGGTGGTGGTAGGCATCCTGCCCCCTTGGTAAGGGTGGTAGTAGTGGTAGGCATCCTGCCCCCCTGGGTAAGGGTGGTAGTAGTGGTAGGCATCCTGCCCCCCTGGGTGATGGTGGTAGTAGTGGTAGGCATCCTGCCCCCCTGGCTAAGGGTGGTGGTAGGCATCCAGCCCCCTGGGTGAAGGTGGTAGTAGTGGTGGGCATCCTGCCCCCTGGCTAAGGGTGGTAGTAGTGGTAGGCATCCTGCCCCCCTGGGTGAGGGTGGTAGTAGTGGTAGGCATCCTGCCCCCCCTGTGTAAGGGTGGTAGTAGTGGTAGGCATCCTGCCCCCCCTGGGTGAGGGTGGTAGTATTGGTAGGCATCCTGCCCCCCCTGGGTGAGGGTGGTTGTGGTGGTAGGCATCATGCCACCTCTGGGTGAGGGTGGTAGTGGTGGTAGGCATCATGCCACCCCTGGGTAGGGGTGGTGGTGCGCATTCAGGCCCCTGTGTGCATATGTGGCATTGGTGATGGGCATCCTGCCCCTATGGTGCTGCTGTTGCTGGTGTAAGTATATTCAACATCCCCGTGTGTGTGTGTGATGTGTCGTGTACGTGTTGTATGTGTTTTGTGGTTGGTGTCTGGCTTACCTTCTGCGCCGTACGCGTCCGTGCCTGTTCCGGTAGTAAATGTAGAATATTGGTATGATCGGGACGAAGGGATTCATGGTTGGTTCGTGTCGTTCGTCCTTCTCGTTGCTTCGCGTCGTCCTCGTCGCTCGCCTCGTCCTCGTCGCTCCGCGTCGTCCTCGTCGCTGGCGTGTTCGCCTCGTAGCCGTGGATCGTGTTGTGGCGCGAATCGGAGCTTATGTGCGCCTCTCCCGGATGCTTTGACGTGCCGTGCGTAGCGACGGGTTCGGCGCGTACGGAAAGCGCATCGTACTTGTCTAGCCGGACGGGGCTGCATTTTTCCTTCAGTGCGACTCGATTCGGCGTTTCCGGATTCGCCTCGGTCGGAGAACAGGACCTGGTTTGGGTGAGTACGGCTCGGCCGGATTTTTTGCTGTTGTGCGCATCGTACTTGCTCGTTCGGTGTGCTGTACGGATCGGTCGGGAAACATTCTTTCGCATGGCTTTTTTCCCAACCGAATGGTATTGGGTGCGCCTCCGACCGAGATCGGAATCGGCCCCTAAGTCTCCCTCTAGTTTGTAAGTGTTGGCTAGTAGTAGTTTGGCTTCTGAGACCAGGCTTGGAAGGGAGTTGATGGAGCACTTGATGCATTTGAGGTTATTTGTGTAACTTTCTGAGCCTTGGTCAGCTGCAACATTAAACATATCTAACCCGATGTTGAAGGTGAGCTCTTAGAGGTGGTGATCATTGCCCATTTTTTCGCCAAAACCGAATGAAGTGCTATTGTTCAATAAGGGAAGACTGGCAAGTGTATAGTCAATTAGGGAAGCCCAAGTGTTTATTAGGTATGAGAGGCCAGGTGGCTTGTCAGGGAAGAATCGGCCATTAAGGGTTCTCAGTCCAAGATGTTCCAGGTTTCCTTGGAGTGCCCGTCCTCTCTTGTCCTTGCTTGTGCCACCCGGGGCGATCTTGAGTTGGTGTTGCCCAATCGTCATCTCATGCCTGCGTTATCTAATTTATGGGTAATTCCGTCATTAGCCACATGTTGAAGTCCCCTGATATTATGATATCCATACTGGCGTTCTCTGATCTGAGGTTTAGACTCATACTGATCAGAAAGCTGTCTTTGAACTTGGGTTAGGGCAGATGTAATGATTTATCAAGGTTAGTCTCTTTGACTGGCCGTTAGCAGCTTTGAGTGAGATGCCCACTACTTGCAGCCCTGAAAGGTTGCTGACTTGTTCCCAGTAATGAATGGCGCTGGTGGTGGATACATAAATTGCAAGGTCGCCACTTCTGCAGCCGTACTTCCGCTTTTTAGCTGCGGGAATTTAGTGGTTTGTGTAACCCTTCAGTTGGTGAGCCATCTGTGACTAGGTCTCTTGTAATAGGACAATTTCAAAGGAGTGTAGGTAAGAAATGATGTCCCGGTCGCCCAGATTGTTAGCCAATCCACTGATGTTCCAGGAGCATATCTTGAGCGGCCGTTCAAAGAGTCCAGTTTGGAGGCTGTTTTGTCAATGTAGCAGTCGGGTTGAGTTGAGTCCCTGACAGCCATGCCCAGTTTTGTGCTCCTTCAGGGCCAGCGATTTGTTTATTGTGGTCACCTGTTGTTTGCTCAGTTAGATGTGCCAGGGTTTTACCTGGTGCACCTCTGAGGACTGAGTAGACCGGTCTTGACTGAGCTGTTGGTCTCACCGCGTTTGTCAGACTTTTGAGGATGGATGGATATCCGGGTTCCTTTGTGGAGGTGGTCCCCCACTGTTTGAAGGTGTCAATGTATCCCAGCGTTTTAGTGGCTAACTCCGTAGTTCGTAGGGCGGGGTGGGTGCTGCCGGGGGAGTTTGCTCTGCTCACTGTGCTCTGGTTGTGGTGGCGCCCCACCTTGCTCCTGGCTCTGCCTTGTACCTTGCCCGGCTTTGCTCCTTGCCCCTTGCTCCCTACAGCCCCCACGACCTCCTGTGTCAGGCTGGTCCACAGGGCCAGTCTTCAGGGCCTGTATCACCAGTCTCCACCAGGTCAGCCCCACCCGCCCACCTGGACGGTACAGAAGGTGCGGGCTGACGGCTGACTGACAGCAGGCAGGGCGGTGACGGTGCATTCTACCACTCTGGCTCGGTCCGTGGCTCCCCGGGCACCCTCAGCACAGGCTGGGGCACCGCCTTGAGCAACCCCTCTTGGGCAGCAGCAGCACAATCGGCTTCAAACCGTCGCAACCAACTACAGGCACACGACTTCCTCAGCCACGGCCCGCGGCACAGACCACGTCCACTGGCTTCCTCTTTTCCTTCTCCGCTTCTGCTTCCTGGTCAATCCAGCCCTTCCACTTCCTGGTCAATCCAAGGCAGTCCTGCTTCAAATTTGAAAAGAACTGAAGACTCACCTGCTCGAAAAGACGGCATGCCACTTAGATCACTCCCTCCAGGGCACCACCACAACGTTTCGAGGCCTCGGAGCACGCAGAGATGGATAAGGACTGCAGGAGTCCCACTACAAGACTTTTCCAGTATTCACTTCAGTAATGACCGCATGGGGCCAAAGAAAGGAAAATTGACTACACTGCCCCCTGGTTGGGTAGTATTATTTATTCCAAACTGGTGTGTGGTGGGCCCCTCACATCCCGGGACTTTGTTGTAACCGCACCTGCTGTACTAATGATAGCTAGGGCCCTGCTTGGTGCATCCTGCAGAACCCCATTGCTGTTGTTACAACATAGGAGGGGGCAGGCATGGCCACCTCCACCGAATGATTGTTGCTGTGGTCCGATGACCGTCTCTCTTAAGTTTGTAAGAATCTGGGTGAAGCCTTCTGCCTCAAGGTGCAGCAGGGCTGTTTGTTCAGATGGATGAGGTACAGATATCTGGGAGGTTTCACATAGTGTCCGCACATACATCACATGCAGTGTTAAGTGTCTGCTTCCTGTTAATTGTGAAAGACTTGTGCCACCCCCTCAATCAAATGACCAATATTCTAAAATGTATTATTGATCTCGGAAAGCTTCATAAACTGTGCAGAAGTGAAGCGGTATGTCTGTGCCTTTGAGGTTGTGGACTTCCATAACAAGTATGGAAAAAGAGTGTTTAACACAGTGATGTCATCAAATAAACAGAAATTTAAAAAAAAACAATATGCATTTCTACAGACAAAAGAGATATTTTATACCGTTTGTCCATATATAATTCATTGATTTACTTGTGTGTGTACGTTTATGGAGTGCTTGGCTACCAGATATCCACTGTTGAGCACTGAGTAGGTGAAAGAGAAAGACATTATGTGACGAGAGGTGCAGAGAAAATAAAGTCATGACCAGTATTCTAAGATTGATGTAGCTGGTGGAACACATAGGACTTCTGTTACCTTCTCCCAAAATAAATAGATTTTGAATGTTGAATGGCAAGCATGTTTTCATGAAGTTGATGGTGGTTATCTGTTCATCTTGTAGAGCTTCTGCACTCAGCTATGATAGCACAATGCCTGAGTATGGTAATATTTACAGGTTAAGCATATGATCTTAATATGTTGTTTGATGGGTAGCTAGCGCATAGTTTAGTTTCAATTGCCTGACCTAATGTTGTCTAATCTTTTTACTGAAGTAAGTGGCATATTTTTGGGCTGTGGCACACATAGAGTTTTGACTAAGAACAACATGTAGACTGCAAAACAAAAATCAAGCCATTACCTGATGCTGTAAGAACTTGATAATATGAGGATAGAAAGAACCCTGTACAGTAGTCTCAGCAGGTACAAGGCCGGTTTGGAGTCAGAATTCCCTTGCAGCATGAAGTACAGGTCAGCATCAAAGCTTGCTCCATGTTTGTAAACAGTTATCTTAGGGACCTGAAGGTGCCCATGAAGGGCCATCACCTGAATGGTAGGAAGTTTGTGTTCACCAGCCTCAGGAGACTGACCTCTGTTTTGACCACGTTTAGGCGTTCACCCACCCCTGGATAAGCAGGAGACACTTAAGTAGCACTTAATGACAATTGATTCCCTTCATTATATTTGAGGCACAGCTGAGCATCCTTCACTTACTGAAAGCACAAATGTGGAGCATTACCTCCAGAAAATTATATTTTTATGGTTAGAGATTGCTGTGATTTTTTTACCTCTTGGTGTTGGACCTGGCCCTTTTTGCAGGGTCATCCCTGAACTCTTTTGCCTTCCTCCTGGTATTTTTTCTGACCTGGTGTTGGTGGTTTTAGGACTCTGGGCACTTTATCACTGCTGTCCAGTGTAAAGTGCATGTGCTCTCTATGGTAAACGTGGTAAAATTGGTCTACACCTGTTTGGCGTATTTAATTTACCTATCAGTCCCCTGTAAAGTGGTATCTCATTTACCCGGGGCCAGTAAATTAGCTACTGGTGGGCTTGCAGCGCTGCTTGAGCCACCCACCAAAGAAGCCTTTCAAACCTGCCTCAGGCCTCTGCCATTGCAGGGCCTGCGCACGCAGTTTACTGCCGCTGTGACGTGGCACATAAAGTTTTTGCGACGTCCGTGACTCCCCTTTTACTGCATATCAGTCACCCTTAAGGTAGGCCCTAGCTAGCCCTATGGGCAGGGTGCGCTGTAGGTAAAAGGTAGGACATGTGCCTTAATTGTGTGGCATGTCCTGGTAGTGACAAACAGCCATTTTGGTTTCTCACTACTGTGAGGCTGCCCTCTCATAGGAATGCATTGGGGATTCCCTGATATGTGTTTCAGTGGTAATTCCTGACATGAGATGAGTAGCTTGGTCAAGTTTGGTATGTTTGGAATAGTGGTAACAAATGCTGCGTAATGGTGTTCGCAGATTTATTATCACTATTTTAGAAATGCCACTTTTAGAACTGGGCATCTCTGTGTGCTATGTGTCTTTGTGCCTGCCTGTTGTTTATTGCATGTCTGGCTCTGGATGACAGGGCTGGGGAGGTGCAGTGGCTCCAGAGGGGCTGGGTGAGTCAGCGCTAGGCTGAATAGGCCGATCTGCATTTGGAGTAGTGGGAGGAGTAGCACCTGGGCCTGAATAGGACTGTGCCTGCCTTTCACAATGCTGGTGT
Source organism: Calotriton arnoldi (assembly GCA_963921515.1). NCBI lineage: Eukaryota > Metazoa > Chordata > Amphibia > Caudata > Salamandridae > Calotriton > Calotriton arnoldi. The sequence goes on along the minus strand of CAWUFW010019750.1, from coordinate 156,083 downwards.
GTCTGGGACCAGAGCCCACACTAACAAAGGAGGTTGTTGTGCACTGTAAATAAAATGTTTAAGTGCCAGACCAGAACTGGTTTAGACCGAGCACAAAGCCCTGAGCCAGGGGGAGAACAAAGACTAGCAGTGGCATAAATATTGGGGCTGTAACCTCATGAAAAGGGTGAAACTTTGGTGCTTACTTGGGATTGAAGAGGGGACACTGCGTGGACTGCAGTGAGCCAGGAGGAACCGCCATGGGGCTTTGTTGCTGAGCCAGGAGGACTGCCCCTCTTCCCCTTGTGGTGGCCTGCCTGGCTGCGCCTTGCCTGCGTGTCCCCCCAGCACTCTGCCAGAAGGGCTGAGTGCTCTGGCCTGATCCAGGAACCAACGAGTAGGGAGCGCTGCCTTGCTGCATTCTGGTGCCCCTGAAGAAAGGGGGTCTTGCCCACTCAAAGCGCATCGTAGGCACTTCACCATGGTGGCACCTTCGAGCCCAAGGAGGGGACTCCAACTTTGCTTGTAAGCGAGCTACGCGGACCGGAAGTCAGGCAGAGGTTGCCTGGCTGTAGGCGGGGCTCTCGTGAGGACGAGGAGAGCCCCGCGTGGTCCCCAAGCCTTTATGTGGGCCTGTGCCTCTGTGCGTGTCTGCCCACCAGGAGTGTGTGGTGGGTGCCTTTCGCCACGATTCAGAAGCGGGCTTGTGTTCCAGTGCGGCGAGAACAGTCGTGACGTGAATCGGAAGTCAGGGGGAGCCAGACTGTGGGTGGGGCCGGCCGGCAGGAGAGACAGAGCCTCGCAGGCTTTGGGCCGCCTCATATAGGAAGTCAGGTGTGACAGTGCTTGATGGTGGGCAGGGCTCCCCGTGTGGAAGAGGAGAGCCCCGCGTGACAGCCGAAGTCGGGAGAGGCAGAGGAGAGCCCCCCATGTCTGGGCAGACCAAGACGGAGCCTTGCGGGTTCCCTGTGGCTACACTCTTCCTGTCGGCCTATTTTGCCTGCACAGAGAAGCCCCGGCGAGTGGGGCTTGGAAGGCACACTGTTAGTGCCCACTGGCACGTATTTCCTTGCAACGAGAAGCCCCGGTGAGTGGGGCTTACGAGGCACACTGTGCGTGCCTGTGGGTTTACACAGCTGTGCCGCCAGATCGCGGGCAGCTGCAACGTGGGGGCATTTTTGTTTGGGGGGGACAAGGGTGAGTTGCACCCCCCCTTGTGAATGTTGTGCACATGTTCCTGCTGCACCGGCAGCCAGGAGGAGCCAGGTTGGAGGCCCCGTGTGAGAGGAAACACAGAATAGGGAGAGCCCTGACTTTGTAGGACAGAGGGCATTGCGGGGAAGCCCAAGACAGGCCCCCGAGGAGCAGGCCAGTCGGCCTGGTGTTCACCTTGCGTTTTGGCTGGGCGTGCGGCCCCGGGGAGATGTGTGCACCTTATCAGTGTTACTGTGGTGCACTGGGGCTAATTTAGGATGTATGCCTAATATGATTTATGCATAATGTGTTTATGCTAAGTGCCTCTTGCCAGTAGTTACTGGTTGTTGATGATTTTCATTACTTGTGTGTTCTAATGGTTATGACAGTGGCCCAATTGACCCTCTAATGTATATAATCCCCTAAAAAGGGATACCTAGTGCCAGGTGGCACAGTGTATATATGTGATTATGCTCTACTGTGTTTTATGAGTAATACAAAGGCTATTTTGATAAAACCTTGTGTGGAGTTTCTTTTGTGGTGTGCCTAGTGTGTCACTTCTGTGTGAGTGTGTTGCGCAAACGCTTTACACATTGCCTCTGGGATAAGCCTGACTGCTCTGCCAAGATACCAAGGGGGTGAGCAGGGGTTATCTTTAGCGTGTAACTCCCTTGCCCTGACTAGATTGGTGGTTTCTGCCTGGCTTAGGCGCTTGCCCTAGCCAACCAGAAATCCCATTTCTAACACTTGGGAATGAGAGTCTGCTGACCAACGTCATATGCATGTGATTTTTCCCTACAAAATAGTATTTTATCGAAGTCCACAGTAAATATTCTCCAGGACTTTATACCTGGCATAAAAGACAAATACCTAAGGTGAATCACAGCCTGGCCTAAGATCACCCACATGTGGTGTTACAAACATGGTGGATGGGATGACAGGTAGCCTTGTAACACTGTAGACAAAGACACTGTTGACATAGCTGTACTTTGTATTTTGGAATGTATCTGGCCAACACTGGCATTCATAGGATGACTGTAATTGCGTCTTGAAGGTCTGAAGCCACACTAATCAGAGTCCTCACATGGAGGTTATGTCAACAAAAGTGATGTTACTACAATGGCCTGTGGCAGATTTACTTTGACAAAGCGTGCTTTGTTCTAAAGTTCCATTTTCTTAACTCTGCTTAAGAATGGAAGAAAAGAATCCAGTCATCAACATTTTTTGAATTAGTGAAAATCTAATTGTTTGTCAGATTTAGATATTGAGGACAAAAGTCACATGAATGATTTTTAGAAACTTTACACTCAGCCCTTCCTTCAACTGGAGTCAAAAACAACTTGCTTAGGGTGAGCCTACTGAAGTGATTTGAAGAAAGCTTAACTACAGCTAAGAATGAAAATGTGTTCTCTGGTGTGCACAAGATGGCAGAGTAGTGAGACGCTCCTCACCATCTCTCCTGCTGGCCAACTTGGTTCTGGACCTATCCTGAGTGAATTGAACACACTGCATTGCCACACTTGAACCGGCAGGGCCCGAGATGTCGAAGAGCTGTTATCCCACTCCCAAGATGAGATAAGGGGACGGCTTCTGATGTGACAAGCGATATAGTCCCTTCGGGGGGTGACTACTCCAGAGGCTGCTGGAACCCACGAGGCAGGCTGGTGCTGCCAGTGCAGACTAGATTGGGGCTGCCGGAGCTGATGGGCATGGATCCGAGGTCCGTAATTTGAGCATTGCAGGAGGAATCCAGCTCCTTCGAGGGTTCATTGATCTCCCCAGTCAGCTCTCACCCATCTGTGTTTCGAGGGATGAGAAGCAAGGCACGCCTGTCCCATCTCCTGGATGCTTGTTTCTGGTCCAGGGAGGACCTGGCCTGGTGGTTTGGGCTGGACTGTTCCCATGAGGAGCAGGGTCAAGACTGATTTGCACAAGGCTGGGTCCAAACTGGGGTGGCATAGTGAGCAAAACAACAATGGATTAAACCCAGATCTCCTGACTGGGGGTGTGTGGTTGAAAAGTTTCAGCGCTCCATCCGTCATCTTGTTGTGTTTGCTATGTTTGCCCTAAGTGGCCAAGGGTATGCCCAGACGTGGGTCCCTTGCTTGCTATGCCATTGGATTCAAGCTAGCCTGCCTGATGAGGGGTGATACCCCAAAACCGGTCCCAGAAAGCTTGTTTCTGGTCCAGGGAGGACATGGCCTGGCAGTTCATGCTGGACTGTTCCCATGAGGAGCAGGGTCAAGACTGATTTGCATATGGCTGGGTCCAAACTGGTGTGCCATAGTGAGCAAAAGAATGATGGATTAAACCCAGATCTCTTGACTGGTTGAAATGTTTCAGCACTCCATCCATCATCTTTTTGTGTTTGCCGTCTTCTGGGACAACACAGGAGTAGACCAACATGGGACTGGGAAACCTTATTTTCCCAACTCACACAAAGATGGGTCTGCAGGAGCCTTTGAGGAGACAGGGAGATGTAAACAGAGATGCCCCGGCTCCGCACATCACCCAGGGGGACAGTTTTCCCTGCCACTGTGCAAGGAGAGCTGGTCTTGGAGTCACAGGGCCTGACTCTGATGGTGACAAATGTTTGATGCCCAACACCTGCTATCATATTGAGGAACCTAGCACCATATGAGAGGGGGACTAGAGGGGTGGACAACACCTATTGAGCACTGGGGTGTGGATTTAGACAAAGGGAATCCTTTTCATGCCACCCAAGAAAAAGACAAAGCCTCGGTGCACCATCCTAGGATATCTGGAAACCTCTTGGGTTGAAGGCGAGGCAAAGTGGTGCTCCAGGCCTTGTGATGGCACTCACAAATGCCGTTCTTTCTGCCCATGGGGTACATCAGTGGATTTGCGTAACAACAGGCCCAACAAAGTGAATTGGTTACAGTCAGGAACAAGCCCAAACTGTATTGATAGTAATGGCATTAATTGCCTGATGCACTCTATGCGGGAAGACACGAGGAGTGAGCCCAGGAGACTAAAGTCGGTGCCCAGATGGAGCTCCCCCTGCATTGAGTACTGAACAATGGCTGCAGGTTCCGGGAAGGTGACTGAACCCCCAGAGCTGGGCGGAGGCGATGGCACCTACCTGATGGATATGGACATGCCATAAGCATTATTAGCGCTGGCAGAGTGGGAGTGGCAGGGAGACCCAGAATACCTTCCTGGCAGACTGGCTCTTTCAGAGTGGACTTGTTCACCTCCAGGATGGGCTGGTCAAGCTGGGGAGATGGGCCTAATGCCCCAATACTTGGAGACATTGGGGACACACGTAACCATCTCCTACCAAACTTTTCAATCTCCCCAACACTATCCCCTTAAGTGCTCCCGTCGGCCAACGGCCGTCGCGAGCACTACCTCCGTAGTGCTGCGCACGTCCGTTGGCCAACGCGGCCCCGCCCACTGATTAAAACCGCCGCGCCGCGGCGGAATTCGCGCCGCGGTTAAGCGGCTATGCTGAGCTTCATGATCTTTTGCTGTTGTTTTGGAATGTTTTGGGGTTGGGGTTTTGGGGGGTATTTGGGATTGAAGGGAAGAGGACCACTGCATCCTCCTTGCCAACAGGGCCGGACTGGGAACCGAAACCGGCCCTGGCACACTGCTCGGCCGGCCCCCCTAGAGGGGAAGAGTGGGTGCGGCCGAGCTGTTTGCAGGGCCGGTTTCGGCCGATTTTGTTACAGGGAGTCGATATTGCCGGCCCCCGGTAACAAAAACGGCTCCCCAGGGGGCTAAAACCAGCCCCCAACCTGGCGGCCCACCGGGGAAACGCCCGGTGCCTGCTACAGCCAGTCCAGCCCTGCTTGCCAATTCATTCTGCTGGTCCTTGGGCCAACTCGCACTTGCAACCTACCTGTACAGCATACCCATGATTCAACTTGTCTCACTAAACACACAACGCCTTAATTCATGACTATGGGGCAGCCTGGCGAGCACTCTGGGAATCCAACCCAGACAATATCTGCTTACTGAAGACTCTTCTCCTACACAGGGATCAAGGGAAAAAGAAGCACACAGCTTATCCAACTAGCTATCACTCCTCAGCCAATTCTAAACAGAGAGGAGTGGCAATATATTTAAGTTATAATCTCCCAGTTTATATTATGCTTAGCTAAGCGGACAAAGAGGGCAGATATCTCATTCTCATGGGGACACTTCATGGCATACTTTTCCCTGTGATTTCGGTATATGCCCTAAATGCCGCTCAGGACACATTTCTTGTTGACTTCCTGGGGAAGTTGGTGGAAGTGGCCAAGGGGGATATCATCCTGACCCGAGATCTGAATATGGTTTGGAATCCACATATTGACAAGGAGGGGGAAATGCAACCATGCTGGAGCCTTCTCTAAGAAACTGAGAAAGTCCTTTGAGGATCGAGGCTTGTGAGATGCCTGGTAGGAGCTCAATCCAGTACACAAGGCCTACTCTTTCTGCTCTCATGTACACCGCAGCCACTCATGAATCGATTATATTTTACTGAGCAACTCCTTTATGGGACATACCCAAACTGCAGAAATTGGCCCAATTTCGATCTCCGACCATGATCCCTTCAGTATCCAGCTAGATGTGGGAAACAGGAGACAGCTGGGAAACCGGAGATTTTACCCGTCTATATTTAGGGACCCAGCCACTAAAAGTGATATAGGACAACTAATACAGGAGTATTTTGAACACAACGAGGATGGGGAGGTGCCTATCCCTAAGGTATGGGATGAGCTTAAAGCAGTTGATCGGTGGCACTTTATAGCAGTAGCCACTGAATGGATGCAGCTATGCAAGCTTGAAGTACAGCAACTCGATCATGAGATCTGAGAGCTTGAACGAGAGCTGCAGCAACACCCCTCCGATTGCATCACGAGGGCACTCATGACAGGCAGAGGTCAATTAAAAATGCACTACACAAACTAAGCAGAGCTTTCCCTGTTCCACCTTAAAATTCAAGCTTATGTGGCAGGTGACAAAGTGGGCCCACCCCTGGCCAGATTCCTAACAGGCAAATGGGAAAAAGAACACATGTAAGAAATAGTAGGCATTTCTGTAGTCTGGCAATTTGATGACGAGCGGAAAGTAAACTAATTTTGTGCATCTTAAAAACTTTATAGGGGAACGTCTGCATCCCTATGAGCCAGAGAGTCCTTCCTGGAGCCATTCAAACAGGCTAAACTCACAGATGCCCAAAGGGATTCGTTAGATGGCCCTGTCTGAGGGTTCAACGGTGTAAACTAGCTCTGATAGGAAATGTTCAATTCCATGTTACCTAGGAAATCTGCTCATCTATTTGTGACAAACACAGCACAAGCAGTTCCTACAAACTTATTTACAGGGAAAGGCAGAGAAGGATATAACTTAATACAGAGCAGTTCCAAATGAACACAGTGAAATACCTTCAGTCAGGTAAAAAAGGCACTCCAAAAGGAATTAACAGGATTGGCAGGAGACATGAACTGATAAAGCATGAAATGTGGCCTGTGCTCACATTTGGTATAAAGATCCTGCTTTCACCTAAGACTTCCGAACACAAAGGCAGCACTAAAGTAATTATAAAGTAAAAACAAAAATACTGACACTGAAGGGAAACTCCTTGTGGGCGGATGTGCTCATTATGAGAGAGAAAAATGCAGCCACTCTAAGTGAAGTTAACCAGTGGCTGAAGTAGGCTGGCCCATTGCTCTATGCTGAAGTAGGATGACGCAAAATGTGATTGACACCACAACAGACCAATGGATGAAGAAAGGTGGGTAAAATCCCCTTTAAGTCAGTATAATATACATATATTTTTAGTGAATTCAAAGGTCTTGCCCCACGCCAAACCTAAAAAGCTGCACAATATAATATGATAACTTGTTTTTATAGACAGCATTTGCTACACTAGTTTTGCTTTTTGTAGTGGAAATAACAGGCAAAGGTACACAAATGATGGACCTTGATAAGATAAGTGCCTGAGTTTGCCTGGCTAATATATGAACTTATGACCATCAGACTACACATAAATGGAAACCATCAACGTCAGAGGGGAAAGGTAATCACAATTTCAATTAATAAACCAGTAAAGGAGGCAAGGAGCAATTCATTAAAGGGCTCGCAGCAAGTTAATTATGTGCACATTAAAACCTGACAAGTGTCATTTATTGGTATGTCAATAGACATCCAATTAGCGTGTTCCGACAAATTGACTAAATGACAATTCGATGTCTAGAACAGGCCATTTGTTTATTGCATTTAGGGTGAATGCGGTCACCATAAAAGATCTGGCCAATGACACGTCAATCACAATTTATGATAGAATTCACATAAAAAGCAGTGGAAACAGCTGTAGTTGTGTACTGAAGATACATGATTACAAAACCAGCACACGCCAGGCCAAAAAGTCTCATCTACTGTCCACGGCGAGCGACATTTTCTCTGCTCCAGCCCCGATTCTGTGTAAGGTGGGGTGAAATTACCACTTGGAATTTCACTCTACCTGATTCAGAGTAGGTAGGTCTTTCCGAATTCAGCTGTTCCTGGTGAGGGAGAATCATTTTTAATATTTGCAACATGTAATTCTTCTGGCCGGAAAAATGACATGAGACCCTGGCTGCAGCATCAACCAAACCTCATTCTCCGTTTTTGTTTTTCTTAACAGAGGGCGGATACAGTGATTCCCCCAAAAAACCTTCCACTTCCCTTCCCTTCACCCCTACCCCCTCGGTCACCCCCACTCCACCCATACGTCCCCACATACATTTACCACCTGCAAAAAGTAAGTGGTAAATGTATGCGATAAAATGCCATGGATTTGGGAATTCAGTGTGCTTTTACCACTGGAAAAAATGGTACTGCGTGGTCATTCCCCATTACAAGGTGTTTTATTCATAATTGCACATTACTGGTGCGGGTTTAACACACAGTAACGGTAAACTCGCAGATGTTACCATTACCCCAATACCATGCAGCTTGTAATCAGGTACTATCTCCTTGTGTAGTGCTGTGTATTCCGTAAGTGCTATTGAGGGCACACGGTGGCCAAAGATGGTGGTTCGATTCGTACCATGAGCTGCTCAAAGATACACCTGTAAGGCAGAAATATGATAATAAGATGGCAATTTTATGATAACAGGTTCTCAAAGTAAATATTGACGCTTGATGTTATGGGATGTGGAGTGTGGTAATGTAAATGGCTTGCCACAAATACAACTTCTCTTTTGTGTTTGTAAGTTGTTAGGTAAAGATATGTGCTGGAGTGAAGAGAATTCAACAAAAGACCATATAACCCTGTCACACTTGATTCCATTATACCTTAGCAGAAGACCTGAAAACATGCCTTCCATGTCCAGGGTTTGCTTTTGCAAGGTCCATCTTCTAGATGTAAAAATTATTTCAAGTGATTATGTAGTATCGGGTCATTTTGCCTCAGATTTCTCTCAGTGCACCAATAATGTTACTATTGGCAAAGCGATGAACAAGAGAAAATAAATGGGGGCAGAACAGATGGGAGAGGGGGCTTCGGCGCAAGACAAATGAGAAAGAGGAAGCAGTGACGCGTCAGGTTAAACGTGGGGGCACGGCAGAGGATCAAAGAGAGAGGAGAATGAGTCAAATGATGGATATGAAAGTTGATTGGGGAATTAGTCTATAGAGTGGACAAAGGCTCAAAGCGGATGTGATTTGGTCCTGAGGTACAAGAAGGGATAGAGAGGGAAAGAGCACAAGATGGATGAGTGAACCAAGACCAGGGGCCAGGTTTCGCTTAAGATGCACTGTCCTTGTTTGAGCAGGGGTCACCTTTAATGAGGTCACCCGGAAAACAGACAGGGGCGGTGTGGTATTTACAATCTAGCCTGCCACTGGCAGTCTCTCAACTTGTTTTCATTTATTGTAGAACTCTTAGGTGTTCTGGAATGTGCATCTTGTAATCTCTGTTTCTTAGAACTCCAATGGTCAGTTGCTGTTGGGGTGCCCTGAGGATAGGACGTTTCTGTTTACGAGAAGAACTTTAATAAAGAAGAAATACTGTACACTTCTGGGATCCGTGTAATTCTACAAACGGGCGATGATCTGGTGAATCTACGGACCTGACAAAGATTGACAAGGAACTTCCTTTCTTCAAAGCCTGAAATCTCTTCAAGAAGCGTCCTAACACAACTGTGGATCTGGGTATCCCTAAGGTACTGTTTGCTCTGCACTGCGCCCTCGCGTAAAAGAAACTTATTATTAATTAATGCGCAACACTCGCTTGTTAGGTCATTGCTATACCTAACTTCACCTCTAACTTTATCGTCATTCCTCTTCCACTACCCAGCCTGCATGAACTTTGTTTAAACTAAGTCCTGCTCATACTCGCTACTGAATTAGTTGGAAAAGAACGTTTTTCGCCTTATCAAAATTGCAGCGACCCACCATAAAATCATTTGATATAGCGCCGTTACCTGCTTGCGCCATTTGTCATTCACGGCCTCTGCCGCGTGCCTTCACCATCTTTGTTACTGCCACAGCGACCGCTGCGTGCCTTCATCATCCTCGTTGCTGCACCTTCATTGCTGCTTGCCTACGTCAACACGCAAGAGCTGCACGTATTGCTAGACGCATCACGCATTGATTGCCATGCGTCCATAATGCCTTCATTGTTGCTAGGCAACGCTTGTCTGTTCACGGCCGGATTTCTCTGCGGCGCCGCGTCGAACCTGTTTACCTGTTGTGAGAAAGTTCCCTCTTTCTGCATGGTTGCCCCCACTTTTTGCTGAATTGCTGATGTGCTTTGACTGAGTGTGCCCTGGGCTCCTGCTAATCGGGTACCCAGGGCCTATGTTCTTTCCCTAAAAACTGCATTGAAGCCTAAACCCAATTGGCATCTCTGGCCACAGATCAGCCCCTGGTAAATGGTACCACAGGTACCCAGGGCACTGTGACCAGAGAAGTCCTCTAAGGGCTGCAGCACTTATTGTGCCACCCTTAGAGTTCCTGTACCATTACACTCACACACTGCCTTGCAGGCTGCGTGTTTTGGTGCAGAACAAAGTGAAGAGTCAACATGGCACACATCCCTGTGTGCCATGCCTACAACCCACTGCCCTGGCATAGATCAGTCACCCCTCTAGCTGGGTGCACTATACCAGTGGTGAGGGTAAAGGTGCATGAGCCCTGTACCCCTACAGTGTCTAAGTCCATTCTTAGACATTGTAAGTGCAGTCCTGCCATTAAGAGTATATGGTGCTGGGAGTTTGTCATTACGAACTCCACAGCACCATAACGGCTACACTGAAAACTGAGAAGTTTGGTTTCAAACTTCTCAGCACATTAAACCCACACTGATGCCAGTGTGGGATTTAATGAAAAATGCACACAGAGGGCATCTTAGAGATTCCCCCTGAAAACTAACCTACCACTAGTGTCCAGGCTGAGTGGCTGCTTTCAGCTGCCACCACCAGACATATTTCTGGACCACTGGGTCGAGAGCCTGCTGCTCTCTGGGGCCTGAAACAATGCACATCCTGGGACGAGGTGCCAAGCCTCCTCCCCCAGGATGGGCAGGGTTCATGAAGGGTAAGCTTCAAAGGCTTGCCGTCTTTGTGAACTTCCCCAGACCACTTGCTGCTCTCAGCAACTGGTCCCCACTGGTTCTGACCCCCACTTTGGGCGGGAGAACCTGCGGGAAAAAACAAGTGAGGAAGAGAGGTGTGCCCACCTCTGCCAACTCCACCCCTCAGGTGGGGGAGGCGAGGTGAAGCACAACTCTCAGTGCCCGCCATCTTGCAGATGTGGGGACTCAGCCAACCAGGGACAGGCTCATGCCCCCCTTTCACTGGAGGGTGGCATAATAGGGGGTGTACCCACCCCAGGGAAGGGACCCATTGGTCCCAACCTTTTTACCTACCTGTAACGCCCCTAAATCTAGTATTTAGGGGCACCCCTGAGCCTTGCTTCCTCAGACAAGAAGAAACTACAAGGAGAAGAAGAAGAAGGACCGAACAGCTGTGCAGCAGCTAACAAGAGGACGACACCCACTGACTTGGCCCCAGCCCTACCGGCCTGTCTCCACCTTGAACCTGCTACTGCGAAATCCCGGTGTGTCCTGCAGACAGCAACCTCGAAAACCCCAGAGGACCTGCCTGCCTTTAACCACAAAGCCTTTGTCTCCAGTGAACACCGGATGTGTTCATCTGCAACCTCTGGCTACGGCCGGACACCGCAAATTTGCCCAACTCTGCACCCGCCGTCCACGGCCCAAGCTCGAGTGGACAAACACCACGAGGTCCGGTGACCCCTGACCTGCCTCAAGCCTCCAGCCGACGCCTGCAGCCTAAATCCGGAAGGTCCCCGCAACCGCAACCAGGAGCTGGTAAGAAGATCTGACCCCAAAAGGCACCCCTGCACCCGACGCCCCACGGCCTTGGGTGGCCAAACCGATGGTGCCTAACCAACCCCTAACTTCCCAACTTACCTCTCGAAGTGGTGGTTGCACCCAGAAGACCTTCGTCCCCAAGCCTGCAGTGCCTTTGCAAACTTGAGGTTCACCATTGCAAACAACAGGGCGCCTGAAGTCGAAACAGCACCCTGCACCCGGTCGCCCTAGTGCCGCTGAGGGTGCACCTTTGGTGCCACTTTGTTTTTTGCCCTGAGCTAAAGTCTAGGAGCTTTGCTACCACAACCAAGTGGCCTGCTCACCAGCAGCCACCAACTGGAGGCCCCCTATCCCCCATTGGATAACATTGGGCCTCAGAACGCTGCACCCGGCCGCCCTAGTGCCGCTGAGGGTGTAACTAGAGTGCATCCTTGACCCTGGGGGACCCCTGAGACTACCCCCAGAACCTCAACTCCCACTACCAAATACTTACCTTAAAACCAATAACACTATTTTCCTCCATAGGATAACATTGACTGTTTTTCTTGGAAAAGTTTCTAAGTGTGGAGTTTGAAAACCTAAAGAAATTCTTTAAAATTGTTCTGTTTAACAAAAACGATTTGACTTACCTGTTTACAGGAAATGGCCCAGAGTAGTATCCAGGTATACTACTCTGTGTAAGAAAAGTAATCTCAAAAGTAACTTACCTGTAATTTTACTAAAAAGCCCATTCAAAGTATATGTACTGCATTCTGAAAAGCATTGCATTATCAGTAACACTACTGTAATCAAATCAAAGTACATTTACAATTGCAATCCAAACTGTGTTACAATCTGTATATTTACTGCAAAGTACTTATCACTTACCTGTGCCAGGCTTGCTTGGTTCTAGGAAATAAAATAACTAAAAGAATATTTTTATACAAGAACAATTGGTCTGAAGTTCAGTCTTTGAGTGTGTGAATTCATGTGCTGACTGAGTGTGTACAACAAGTGCTTATCACTGTCGTCTGATACTGCCTTACTGCTCGACCACACTACCACAAATAGAGAGTGAGGTGCTATCTAACTTTACCTCTGCCTACCTTTGGGGTTCCACTGGACTCTGTGCACACTATACCTCACTTTGGTATAGTATATACAGAGCCAGCTTCCTACACCTTTTAAAGTACATATACAGTACGGGCCAGCATTTTCATCACAGAGTCAATTTCAAATATTATTTAAACTAGACACAAACATGTCTTCTGGATTTCTTAGAGTTCTTTTCTTCTCGATGGAGTAAAGGAAAAGAAACTGGACAGTAGTCTCAAAGAACTTCACCTTGTAATATTTCACGGTGACGGGCACACCTGCTTGTCACGTCTTAATTATCAAGTGTGTTTGGTATTTCGTCTGTTTAAAAAAAAAAAGAGAGGAAAAACACGGTGACAAGCACACCTACTGTTCACGCCCTAAATAACTCAACAGCTATTTATCATTTATTATGAAATATTGATAATATTATTTTGTTCAGGGTTTATATATACATTATTTTCTTTCTCTCTTCCTCTTCTCCTCTTTGAGTCTCTGACACCTTAAACTTAGTTGTTCACGTGAAGAACAAGTGTGTACAACCTAAGGTTAACGTGAAAGTGTAAGGGCCTGTCAGCACGCTTCTTCTTGAAATCACTCATTGTTGTTTATTTCAATATGCAAAATGTTACTCCTCCTCCATTTTTTCTCTCGAATCCTGGTGATCCAAACATACGATGGTCAAAGTGGAAAAGGGTTTTCCTTAATTACGCTCGAGTTTGCGGAGTCTCCCTTAGTGCTGAAAGGAGATCTGCACCACTCTTGCACTATTTGGGTTCTGAAGGACAAGAGGTGTATGAACATCTTCCTGATTTGAGTGAGGCCGAGTCAGATAACCCCAATGAGTTTGAAATTTGTTTAAAAAAGCATTATCTTCCAAAGGTTAGTACAATTTTAAAGAGATACCACTTTGGAAGATGAGTACAAAAATCTCAAGAATCTGTTGAGACATACATAACAGATCTTCGGAAACTTGGTGCCATGTGCAAGTTTGAGGGGTCACTTGAGGAACGTATCCGTGACCAATTTATGTTAGGGTGCAACATAGAAAAAATCAAAGATGAATTGTGGCAGAAAAATGACCCTAAATTAGACGAAGTTATTTCAATTGCAAAAAGAATTGAACACTCTCTTGCCTGTGTGGAGGTTATAAAGAAGGAGAATGGTGTTTTGAATGACAAAATACAAAGTGTGACAAAAACTCATATGAAACATTCAGAACCAGTATCTCATTCTTCTTCAGCTCCCAACTTGAAAAAAGGCTTTAAAGGAAAATGTTTCCGTTGTGATATGGTTGGTCACTCAGCTAACGATAAGTCATGTTCTGCTCTCACGTCCAAATGTCACAACTGTGGGAAGATAGGACATTTAGCTAAAGCTTGTAGAGCTCAAAAATACAAGAAAGGTAAACGAGTGAAGGAAGTTTCCTTAGAAGATGAGGGTAGTTCTGATTATGATGAGTTGCACTGTGGGGAGGTGTTGCTTCAGGTTGGGCACAACAAGGGTAAGAATCCAACCGATGATGTCAAAGTAAATGATCATAACATCAAAATGCTTTTTGATTCTAGAGCAAAGATATTGCTCTTCCCCAAAGATTTCTTTGACAAAACATTGGAAGGGAAAGTGAAGGTTTTCAAACCTGACATCAAACCTCTAGCCTATGGTGATCAGCCCATAAAGTTGTTTGGTTATTTCATGGGTGACATCGAGCACAAAAGGGAGGCTAACTGCAGGGAAGAATTACATCTCTTGTAGAGGCGATACATCATTAGTTGGTTTCACCAAGCAGACCTGGGCGCATCGTTGATTCCTGGTGGTGAACCCTGTATAGTTCTCAGAGACATTCCTATACGTGCAGTCTCTATGAATGCTATTTTCAGTAGTCCTTTGAAGATTAATCAAGAGTGTGATTTACGTGTTGAGTTTAAAAATGTGTTCAGTGAGAAGTTGGGATGTCCCTCAGGTTACACACATAAAATCATACTTAAACCTGATGCCACCCCTGTGACTTGCAAGCTACGCAATGTAACTTTGGCGTGAGAGAGTCTATGCGTACTGAACTTGAGAAGTTGAAGAGAGAAGGCATCATTGTGGAGACAGAAGCAAGTGATTGGTTGGCTCCTGTAGTTCTTGCACGCAAGGCTTCTGGAGTAGTGAGGTTGTGTGTGGATCTCCTTGCCCTTAATCAGGCAGTTATTTCTGACAAGTATCCCCTCCCTCATATTAAAGAAAAGCTGACTCAATTGGAGGGTGCCATAGTTTTCTCTTAAAGCCGCCTATCAGCAGGTCAAAATTGATGATGATTCCATGTACTTGACAGCCTTCATAACCCAGTTCAGAACCTACAAATTTACTCGTCTTCCTTTTGGTTTGAACTCGGCAGCCTCCGTATTCCAGCGAGTCATGGAAGACGTGTTGGGTGGGCTGGTTGGGGTTAAGATATATCAAGATGATGTCTTAGTTCATGGATCATCTCAACGAGAGCATGATGATAGGCTTAGGGCAGTCCTTGAGAGGTTTAGAGCGTGAGGTTTAACCTTGCGAGAAAATAAGTGTAAATTTAATCTCTCAGAAATTGACTACCTGGGTCTGACCTAGAGATCACCTTGTAAAGACCATCGAAGATCTCCCTGTCCCACAATCTAGAGATGATTTAGTCTCCTTTTTGGGCATGGTGGAGTATTATAATAAATTTGTTCCCCAGTTTGCTTGTCGCACTTTCGCTTTAAGGACGCTCTTAAAGAAAGTGGTGAAGTTCTTTTGGTCTTCTCAATGTCAAACAGAATTTGAAGACATCAAGAAAGCACTGAGTTGTGCACCTTCTCTTCAGAGATTCGACACCTCTTCCTGCTCCATTTTGATTACTGACGCCAGTTCCAAAGGTTTGGGTGCAGTACTCAAACAAGTGAAAGATGATAAGGAGCTAACCATCATGTTTCTATCCAGAGCACTAGTTGGTCCAGAGACACAATACTCTGTAATCGAAAAAGAAGCTTTGTGTATTTTTTGGGCCATCAAGAAATTAAAAAAATTCCTCTGGGGAAGCTCTTTTGTGGTTCGTACTGACCACAAACCTTTAAAAGATGTATTTTGCAAGAAAAGTTTAGATGCCGTCTCTTCCAGGATTTGTAGGTGGGTGGTTGATCTACAAGATTATGACTTTGTGGTAGATTATATACCTGGCGCAGAGAATAAAGTCGCTGACTGTCTTTCCCGCCTGGTCTCCAAAGAGAGCGGTTGCGTACCTGTTGACCCTGAAGGGTCATGGGAGGATAATGATTACAAAGCGTGTGAGGTCTTGGAGGGTGTGATTAGCAAGGTAGAATGGAGAGAAACAATGAAGACTGATACTGTGATATGTGAGGTATGTAGTATGGTGAATGAAGGTTGGGCAGGCTTAAAGAACTGAGTGAGGAGTTTCGCAAGTTCTGGAATGAACTTTCAGTAAGTGGAGGTCTACTTTGGAGGGGCACCAGGCTCGTTCCTCCATCACTCGTTAGGATGAAATTTATCCGATTAGCCCACCAGGGACATCAGGGAATTTCGAAGACTAAGGAGAGGATTCGTTTACACTTCTGGTGGCCAGGTATTGACATTCGGGTGGAACGTGTGGTAAGGGAGTGCATGAAGTGTAACACGTGTGATAAGGTATACAAAACAAGGGTGCAACCGATGGTCATACGTGATGCTCCCACACGCTGTTGGCAAGAAGTGGCTTTAGATCTTTTGGGGCCTGTGACAAGCAAGACAGGTCAATCCTATGTTCTTGTGTTGATGGATATGTATTCAAGATGGCCCGAAGTCAAAGTGATGCAAGGTATTGAGACAAAAGATGTTGTTAAGTTCTTAGATAACATCTTCTGTAGAGAGGGTCTCCCAGAGTCCCTCTTGACAGACAATGGTGTCCAACTAGTCTCAAAGGAAATGGAAGAATACTTGGAGAAGAGAGGTATCAAACACATGAGTTGTGCTCGCTATCATCCCGAAACTAATGATATGGTGGAGAGATTCAACCCTGTGCTAAAGGAGTCCATTCAGCTGGCTAAGGACCAGGGCAAAGACTGGAAGACTGGTATAGTTGAGCGGGTGATAGTTTACCGCCTAACTCCTCACTCTACCACAGGAAAAATCCCCTTTGAATTGTTTAGGGGCCGGAGTCCCGACACCTACATATTTCAATCTTATATGAGAGGAAAAGGTGTTGAGGATCATGATGTGGTTCCATGACAAGCAATTCAGGACCTTAAGTCCATCAAGAGAAATAAGAATTTTGATGCTAGACATGCTGTTTCTCACACAGATGTATGTGTGGGCGACAGGGTGAGAGTGCGTTTTCCTCAGAAATCGGCTGTTGCTAAATTCTCCCAACCTTTTAAGGTGACGAAACTGTTTCGCAATGCAGTGAAACTAGATGATGGACGTATATGGAACTTGGGCAGAATTGCCCTCATGCGTTCTAGTAGTCATACCAAACTGGATGCCCCTGTGGTACACTCTGATGTTCCGTCACCTTTGCGCAGGAGCTCTCGCACATGTAAAGCCCCTGTAGCACTGTGTGACTTTGTTTTACGCTAATATGTAAATTGTGTTTCTTATGTTCTTGTGTTTCTTTAAAAGTGAAGGGGAAAGATGTGTGGTATTTAAAATCTAGCCTGCCACTGGCAGTCTCTCAACTTGTTTTCATTTATTGTAGAACTCTGAATTCAGAGCACCCGGTTTCATGGGGACTACATCCCCCATTAGTCAACGCGCCAGGAGGTGCCAACGCCATTCCTTCTGCGCCAGGGGGGCGCATAAAGGCAGCCTCAGGCTTCCGTGGTGCGGGAGCCCGTATTTTGCATATTTTTCCACCGCCAGCACCCGGTTTTGTGGGGATTACATCCCCCATTAGTCAACGCGCCAGGAGGCACCAACGCCATTCCTTCCACGCCATCTATGATGATCGTCTTTTAAGTTGTATCAGAGGCCAAGGCCAAATGGTGTCCCTACTTTGCTCACTATGTATTCGTAGTAGTTGAAAAACACCGTATTTTTGGTGAGCACGAGTGGTATCCTATTTACATGAGCACTTATTTGGTCAAAGAATAAACCAGTCGACGCGTTTCGAACCCACTGAGATTAGTTGTTGGGTTCTCCTCAGGACACAGAAAAAAGAGCTCAGTCTCTTATAGTAAAGCTTCACTCTTCTTTATTTCACCATCCGGTGATGTCTGTCACCCAGGGCAACATTGTAAAATGGAAATGATGACTTCAGTCTCGCTTTATCTTGTGCAAATTTCCACCACTTTGCTTTTCTTTCCGCTATATTCTCACACTGCGGTGTTTATCCAACCAATTCCAAATCGCGAGACTCGATTGAGGAGAACCCCAGGAGTCCTGAGGAAAACCCGACAACTAATCTCAGTGGGTTCGAAACGCGTCAACTGGTTTATTCTTTGACCAAATAGGTGCTCATGTAAATAGAATACCACTCGTGCTCACCAAAAATACAAAAGACGATCATCATAGAAAATATTCAGAGGCATTGTGGTTTGTGAATATTGTCGTGAAAAACCAGACAGAATTAGAGTGAAATATGTATTGTTTATGTTTATAATGTGATGTGAGAAGTTGGCCTGGTATATGCTGTTCACTAATTAAAGTGGACACCTTGCACCAGGGCAAATCGACTCTTATGGTAGATAGGTTTAAGACAACCTTTTAAAGAAAGCTATCCTAGTGGTAGCTGTGGAGAGCAGCCTTCAGGCTAAGTCTCGGAGGAATGTAAAGCAGCTTGTTTTACCATATAATCTCTTGAATCACCAAATGAAAAGACACCACACAGGTATATATATCAAATATATATGTATTTATTTCTAAATAACTCTCTACTAATCTCTTTATGAGATTAGAAGACAAACATATGCACAAATCAACGTTTCACAATAAGTTAAGCACAAAATATGGCTGGGGCCCTAGGGGCGTACCAGACCATATACTAAGTAAGAGACTTAGAAACAACGACTTGCAAGGAGACAAGGTCTAGGGCCTTCAGAAGTGCTGGGGCCTCACAAAACCACCCAAGGCAGGTAAGTAAAGGACCCACGGGGGACGCGTGCAGTGTGGATACACAGGCGCGAATCGCCGTTAACTTCAATGGGGCAAGTCGCGGTTGGAAATAAAGAGTTTTAGGATACTTCGGGAGAACCTACAAGCAAGTCACTTACAGGGTAAGTAGTTCTAGGGCCCACACCCACAGGAGCACCATAGTGCTGGAGTTACCTCACCCAGGGAAGCCGGGTGCACAGGTGTCCTTTGGTGTCGGGTCGCGGCGTCGTTTTCAATGGCGAACAAAGAAGACTTGCTGCTTGCGGGAGCTGAAGAAGTGTCCGGTGGAATCCAAGCCTGGATTCTGAAGAAGGATGACCTGAAAGCAGAGGGGACAGTGTTCAAAGTCACTTGGCAGTGACCCGGGGCAAGGAAGCTGGATGCCCACCGTCGTCGGTCGCTTCAGGTCGGTTGCGGGTGCCTTGACTCTTCAGCCACGTGGTCCAGGAGGTGTCGACGACGACCAGGAGCTGGATTCGGTGTGTCCCTCGACGTCTGCAGCTGACTGCGGTGTCGGCAACTCGATCGGAGCCAACAAGCCTTGGCAGCCGCAAGTCTCGGGGAGATGAAGAAAAGTCGATGGCGCAGACCAGCAAGGTCTGTGGAACTCACCCAGCGAGGGTAAGTCAGGGCAGGCCTGGAGCAACCAGGGGAGCCCTTCGGTTTCTTTAAGAAGTCTTCTGGGGACCCACAAGCCAGCGGGCAAGGGATCGCGAAGGCACCTCGGGCGGAATCACTCAACAGGGGCCCACGGTCACTCGGGACGGTGTAGGCCTCTGATCTTCGGAGGGATTCCTGCTGGAGTTCGGGACCACACGTGGTCCAAAGCACAAGTTCGTAGAACGTTGTGAAGGGGTTGCACTTGACAATAGTGCACGGTACCCAGGGGTCGCGGTTCCTCATTACTCGTGGGGTTCACTTGCCTCAGCTTCGCTGGGGACTCACGATGGCCTGGGAGAGGTCAGGAAATCCACTTCTTGGGCTGCAGGGACTTCGGACTCCGGCGGGAGCGGCGTAGTTTGCGACCGTCGTTGTCGTTTTTGGTGCCTGCCAAGCAGGGGAGTCACTCCTTGACTCCAAGGGAGATTCTTCTGTCTTCCAAAGGTAGTGGAACGTCGAAGGGCCAGGATTCTTCTGTAGAGCGTCGTCCAGGGGTTATCTGCTTTGCAATGGCAAGGTTCCCCCTCTTATACTAAAAAGAGGGGATGGACTAGCTCTATGACCCCACCTATGGGAGGGTCAAGGGAGGGGGTGGCTACACCCACTTCCCTTTGTCCAGTTTCGCGCCAGAGCAGGGGCAGGTAGCCCCTGAGCTGGTTTGAACTGGCATATGCACAGAGGAGCCTTCTGCTCCCCCAGTGCAGGACTTCAAAGCACTCTAAGAGTGCACCCACCCAGCCCCAATACACTAAACCCTGTCTGGGAGGTGGTTACACCTCCTGTGACAGGATGCCTATTGTTGGGCTTCCTCCACTGCGAGTTTCGGTCATCAGCAGGAGGGCAGCCCAGTGTCTGTGACTGGTGGCATCCATTTTGTGATGCCAGGGCTCTTTAGGATTCTACCGCGTTTCCACAGCAGGTACATGTCTTATCCCTCTAGAAGGGTGGAATGCTACCCCCGCCGCCAAGATTGGCGGGGGGTAGTATTCCAAGATGTTTGACACCAAACACGACATGTTTTGATGCAGCCATTCCAAAGTTAGCATTTACCGCGAGGATATAATGCACTTAAGAGTATATGGTTTAACCGCATCCACAAACAGCACCAGAGAATAGACTCTGAGAGCTGCAGAGGGGCCCTGCTCAGGCAGAGGCACCCCCTCACATAGAAGCCAAGCACCCTGCCCTCAGGATTGATAGGGCCTGCCTTAGGGGTGACTGATAGGTTTATATGTGTGTGCAGGAGAGATATAGGAAACCTATATCTCAGTGAGGAGTGCTAACACCACCTCACCCAGGCTGCAGTAGCAGGCCTGTGGTGTCAGATTTAGACTGCTTCCCAGGGGTGGCATAATATATGCTGCAGCCCCTGGTAGGCCTGTGAAGTACCTATGCCCTTGGCACCTAAGGTACCATATACTAGGGACTCATAAGGCACCACAGTATCCAATCACTAGTGCACCTAGAGTGCACTCCATGTCGTTTAGAGAGAACAGAGAGACTGGGGCCCTGATTGGCAGGGACCCAGCCAGACTATAGCCAGAAACCAGTGCTAACATCAGAAAAAAGTGGGGGCAACATAAGAGGCAGATCCTACTCTCCTACACAACCCCCCCAAACGTAGGGACACTAAACTAACCTTGACCAGTTGAGTCTTCGTGTTCAAAGTGGAAATACCTTGAGAGTCCATCTGCATTGGCATGTTGGGTCCCAGGCCTATGTTCCACTGTATAGTCCATCCCCTGTAGGGAAATGGACCACCTCAAAAGTTTTGGGTTTTCACCTTTCATCTGCTTTAGCCATAGGAGGGGCTTGTGGTCAGTCTGAACTATGAAGTGAGTACCAAACAAGTATGGCCTCAGCTTCTTCAGGGCCCATACCACAGCAAAGGCCTCCCTCTCTATAGCTGACCAACGTTTCTCTCTAGGGGTCAGCCTTCTGCTAATAAAAGCTACTGGCTGGTCTTGACCTTCATCATTCAGTTGAGACAGTACAGCTCCCACACCCAGCTCAGAAGCATCTGTTTGGACCATGAACTTTTTGGTGTAGTCTGGACTCTGTAAGATGGGGGCAGTGCACATGGCCTGCTTTAGGTCTTCAAATGCCTTTTGACAGCTAGCTGTCCACTGAACCTTTTTGGCATTTTCTTAGAGGTAAGATCATTCAAGGGGTCACTATAGATCCATATCCCTTGACAAACCTCCTATAGTACCCAGTCAGGCCTAAGAAGGCTCTCACCTGTGTCTGGGTGGTTGGAGCAACCCATTCCAGTATGGTTTGGATTTTGCTCTGCAAAGGCTGAACCTGGCCTCCACCTACAAGGTGGCCCAGGTACACAACCTGACTCTGCCCTATCTGGCACTTGGTGGCCTTGATAGTGAGGCCTGCTTTCTGCAGGGCCTCCAAAACATTTCTGAGGTGGACCAGGTGATCCTGCCAGGAGGAACTAAAGACAGCAATATCATCTAGATAAGCTGAGCAATAAGTTTCCATCCCTGCCAGAACTTTATTCACCAACCTCTGAAAAGTGGCAGGTGCATTTTTCAATCCAAAGGGCATCACCACAAAGTGGTAGTGCCCACCAGGGGTCGAAAATGCTGTTTTGGCTTTTGCATCATCAGCTAATCTGATTTGCCAGTAGCCAGCTGTTAGGTCAACTGTGCTTAGATACTTGGCTGAGGCCAAAGTATCAATCAGCTCATCTGCCCTTGGTATGGGATAGGCATCAGTCCTAGTGACTGCATTGAGGCCTCTGTAGTCTACACAAAACCTCATTTCTTTCTTACCACCCTGGGTATGAGGTTTGGGTACCAGGACTACTGGGCTAGCCCAAGGGCTATCTGAAGGCTCAATCACGCCTAACTCCAACATCTTCTGGACTTCAGTCCTGATACAGTCCCTGACATGGTCAGGTTGCCTGTAGATTTTATTCTTGACAGGCAGACTGTCCCCAGTGTCCACCTCATGGGTGCACCAGGTAGTCTGACTAGGGGTCAGGCTAAACATATGTCTAAACTGTTGCAGAACTTGTCTGCACTCAGTTTGCTGATGGTCAGTGAGGCTGCTTGCCAAAGCAACACCATCTACTGACCCATCATCAGGGTTCTGAGAGAGCAGGTCAGGGAGAGGGTCACTCTCCTCCTCCTGGTCCTCATCAGTTGCCATGAGCAAGCCCATGTCAGCCCTGTCAACATATGGCTTTAATCTGTTGACATGAAGCACCCTTAGGGGGCTCCTGGGAGTTCCAAGATTCACCAGATAGGTGACTTCTCCCTTCTGTTCAACTATTGTATGGGGGCCACTCCACTTGTCCTGGAGGGCTGCTGGGGCCACAGGCTCCAACACCCACACTTTCTGTCCTGGCTGGTATACAGTCAGCACAGCCTTTGGTCATGCCAAGCTTTTTGCAATTCTTGGCTGGCCTCCAGGTTTTTGGTTGCCTTTTTCATGTACTCTGCCATCCGGGAGCGGAGACCAAGTACATAGTCCATCACATCTTGTTTGGGGGCTTGAGAGGTAACTCCCAGCCCTCTTTTACCAAACATAGTGGACCTCTCACAGGATGCCCAAACAGAAGCTCAAATGGGCTGTAGCCAACCCCTTCTGTGGAACCTCTCTGTATGCAAACAAAAGGCAAGGAAGAAGAAGGTCCCATTTCCGCCTAAGCTTCTCTGGGAGTCCCTTAATCATTCCTTTCAAGGTCTTGTTGAAGCGTTCAACTAAACCATTGCATTGTGGGTGATAGGGGGTGGTGAACTTATAAGTTACACCACACTCCTTCCACATTGCTTTCAGATATCCTGACATGAAGTTGGTACCTCTGTCAGAAATGACCTCCTTTGGAAAACCCACTCTGGAGAAAACTCCAATGAGGGCTCTTGCCACCACAGGTGCTGTGGTGGTCCTCAGAGGAATTGCCTCTGGGTACCTGGTGGCATGATCCACTACCACCAGGATAAATCTGTGCCCAGATGCAGTCTGAGGGTCAAGGGGACCAACAATGTCAATCCCTACCCTCTCAAAGGGTACCCCCACCACAGGTAGTGGTATCAGGGGGCCTTTGTTGTGCCACCTGCCTTACCACTGGCTTGGCAAGTGACACAGGAGCGACAAAACTCCTTTGTGTCCTCTGACATATGTGGCCAATGAAAATGTGGAACAAGCCTGTCCCAGGTCTTGTTTTGGCCCAAGTGTCCTGCTAAAGGGATGTCATGTGCTAAGGTCAAGAGGAACCCCCTAAACTTCTGAGGTATTACCAACCTCCTGGTGGCTCCAGGGGCTGGGTCTCTACCCTCAGAATATAGGAGTCCCTCATCCCAATAAACTTTATGGGACCCACTAGCACTCCCATCAGCCTCAGCAGCAGCCTGCTGTCTGAGGGGTTCAAGAGAGGGGCAGCACTGTTGCTCCTTGCTCAGATCTTCCCTGGAAGGGCCCCCTGCCCCCAAGAACTCAACCTGGTCAGGTTCAAGTCCCTCTGGGGCAGTTCCTTCTTCAGGTTCTGCTTCACCTCCCTCTGGAAGTGAATCCTTGATCTGAGACAGAGGGGAAGGCACTGCCTTAACCCTACTGCTCCTCCTCTTGGGAAGCATCTGGTCCTTTGTTCCAGGATCCAGAGCTGGTTCAGTGTCATGCATTCTTGCTTGTGACCTGGTCACAGCAAATACCTCTGCAGGGATGCCCAACATCTCAGCATGAGTCCATAACTCTACTTCAGACCAGGCTGAAGTCTCTAGATCATTGCCCAATAGACATTCTACAGGGAGGTCTGCACTGACTACAACCTTCTTGAGGCCAGTTACCCCTCCCCAGGAGAAATTCACAACTGCCAGACTATGGTTGGTCTGGACATTGCTTGCATTGGTCACCTGGTACATTTCACCCAGGATGATCTGTCCAGGGTCCACTAGGTCCTCTGCCACCATGGTGACACTAGCACCTGTGTCCCTAAATGCCAAAGCCTGTTTGCCATTTATCAAAGGCTGCTGTTTGTACTTGCCCAGATTACTGGGGCTTACTAGGAAGGACATATCAATGTTTCCCTCACAAATCAGCATTGCCTGAGTGGTCACTCTGACTAGGTCAGAATCCACTTCAGAACCCAGGGTCAACCCTACTACACCCTTATTCTGAGTACCACCTCCACCAGTAGCTGAGCTAGGGGGCACAGTTGCCTTAGGGGCAGGAGTGGTGGTGGTTTGGTCTTTGGACTTGGTACAATCAGAAGTCCAGTGCCCTTTCTGTTTACAGAATTTGCACCAGGGCTTCTTTTGGCCTTTTCCCTTGTTGGACTGTGACTCCCCACCAGATGCAGATTTTTGGGGCCCTTGTGAAGACTTCTGGTCTTTTGACTTATCCCCACCTTTCTCAGAGCCTTTAGGATCTTGCTTCTTAGTGTCACCCCCTTGGTTCTGGGTTTTCTGCCTCACCCTGGTTCTGACCCATTTGTCTGCCTTCTTTCCCAATTCTTGGGGAGAGGTCAGATCAGAGTCCACCAGGTACTGATGCAACAACTGGTTCTGGCAATTATTTAGGATCTGTTCTCTCATCATCAGATTATACAATCCCTTGAAATCAGTAACCCTACTGCCAACCAGCCAACCCTCTAGAGCCTTGGTTGCACAATCAACAAAGTCAGTCCAGTCCTGAGTCTGTGCCTTCTGGGTATCTCTGAACTTTAACCTGTACTGCTCAGTGGTTAAGCCAAACCCATCTATCAGTGCACTCTTCAGGACCTCATAATCATCAGCATCCTCCTCTCTAACAGTGAGGAGCTTGTCTCTTCCTTTATCTGAAAAGGAGAGCCACAAGATTGCTGCCCACTGCTTTTGGGGGACCTGCTGTACTCTACAGGCCCTCTCCATAGCAGTTATCCATTTGTGGATATCATCCCCACTCTGGTAGGGAGGAACAACCTTGCTCAGGTTCCTATGGTCAGGGACATAATCTCTGCCTCTAGGGACACTGTTTCTGACACCAGTGAGTTCTAAACCCTCCCTTCTGGAAGCTCTCTGGATCTCCAGGGCTTCTCTATCCAGTGCCAACTGCTTGGTTCTGAGGGCCACTTTGGCTTCCTCATACTGGAGCAGTTTGCACCTTCTTTCAGAGGAGGTCTCTCTTAAGTTAAAGTATGAGCTCCTCTCCTGGACAAATTCTCTGCCAGAGTGATAAGAGTGCTCAGATTCCCTGGAAGGGGATCTGTGCCTCTCATCCACTCTGCCAGTTCCCTTAGGGAGAACTCCTCTGTCCTGTTCAGGCTCCTTGAAGCTTGGCCCTTCAACCACAGAATCTTGGTCATTCTGATTTTCATCATCTGACCCAGATACTATGACTGACCCACCCACTGATTCAAACCCTTTAGCTCCTAGAGCCAATCTAAGGTCATCTGCTGTCAGCAGATCTATCAGGTGTAGTGTTGAGGGACTCTGTCCTGTCCTCAGGTGTCTGTCAACACACATGGTTCTCAAGTCAGAGAAAGCCATGTCCTTATACTGAGGCTGAGTGGATCCACTGGGTCCACCCTTCAAGGACATTCTAGTGTTGTGCAGTGTTGTACTACCTACACTAGTTTGTGGCCTACTGATCCTAGCTTGAGCTGTGGAAAGGGTGTGCTATCCCTTGGAACACAGCTCTAAGTTCAGTAGAACTTATTGATACTAAGCTTGACTTTATATGTACCTTGAGTACCTATAATGGTTTTCAGTTAGTAATTCAAATAGAGATTTTCTGGTAAAACAATGGCAAGCTGGAATCCCACACGCTGCCCACCAATGTGAGAAGTTGGCCTGGTATATGCTGTTCACTAATTAAAGTGGACACCTTGCACCAGGGCAAATCGACTCTTATGGTAGATAGGTTTAAGACAACCTTTTAACGAAAGCTATCCTAGTGGTAGCTGTGGAGAGCAGCCTTCAGGCTAAGTCTCGGAGGAATGTAAAGCAGCTTGTTTTACCATATAATCTCTTGAATCACCAAATGAAAAGACACCACACAGGTATATATATCAAATATATATGTATTTATTTCTAAATAACTCTCTACTAATCTCTTTATGAGATTAGAAGACAAACATATGCACAAATCAACGTTTCACAATAAGTTAAGCACAAAATATGGCTGGGGCCCTAGGGGCGTACCAGACCATATACTAAGTAAGAGACTTAGAAACAACGACTTGCAAGGAGACAAGGTCTAGGGCCTTCAGAAGTGCTGGGGCCTCACAAAACCACCCAAGGCAGGTAAGTAAAGGACCCACGGGGGACGCGTGCAGTGTGGATACACAGGCGCGAATCGCCGTTAACTTCAATGGGGCAAGTCGCGGTTGGAAATAAAGAGTTTTAGGATACTTCGGGAGAACCTACAAGCAAGTCACTTACAGGGTAAGTAGTTCTAGGGCCCACACCCACAGGAGCACCGTAGTGCTGGAGTTACCTCACCCAGGGAAGCCGGGTGCACAGGTGTCCTTTGGTGTCGGGTCGCGGCGTCGTTTTCAATGGCGAACAAAGAAGACTTGCTGCTTGCGGGAGCTGAAGAAGTGTCCGGTGGAATCCAAGCCTGGATTCTGAAGAAGGATGACCTGAAAGCAGAGGGGACAGTGTTCAAAGTCACTTGGCAGTGACCCGGGGCAAGGAAGCTGGATGCCCACCGTCGTCGGTCGCTTCAGGTCGGTTGCGGGTGCCTTGACTCTTCAGCCACGTGGTCCAGGAGGCGTCGACGACGACCAGGAGCTGGATTCGGTGTGTCCCTCGACGTCTGCAGCTGACTGCTGTATTGGCAACTCGATCGGAGCCAACAAGCCTTGGCAGCCGCAAGTCTCGGGGAGATGAAGAAAAGTCGATGGCGCAGACCAGCAAGGTCTGTGGAACTCACCCAGCGAGGGTAAGTCAGGGCAGGCCTGGAGCAACCAGGGGAGCCCTTCGGTTTCTTTAAGAAGTCTTCTGGGGACCCACAAGCCAGCGGGCAAGGGATCGCGAAGACACCTCGGGCGGAATCACTCAACAGGGGCCCACGGTCACTCGGGACGGTGTAGGCCTCTGATCTTCGGAGGGATTCCTGCTGGTGGTCGGGACCACACGTGGTCCAAAGCACAAGTTCGTAGAATGTTGTGAAGGGGTTGCACTCGACAATAGTGCACGGTACCCAGGGGTCGCGGTTCCTCGTTACTCGTGGGGTCCACTTGCCTCAGCTTCGCTAGGGACTCACGATGGCCTGGGAGAGGTCAGGAAATCCACTTCTTGGGCTGCAGGGACTTCGGACTCCGGCGGGAGCGGCGTAGTTTGCGACCGTCGTTGTCGTTTTTGGTGCCTGCCAAGCAGGGGAGTCACTCCTTGACTCCAAGGGAGATTCTTCTGTCTTCCAAAGGTAGTGGAACGTCGAAGGGCCAGGATTCTTCTGTAGAGCGTCGTCCAGGGGTTATCTGCTTTGCAATGGCAAGGTTCCCCCTCTTATACTAAAAAGAGGGGATGGACTAGCTCTATGACCCCACCTATGGGAGGGTCAAGGGAGGGGTGGCTACACCCACTTCCCTTTGTCCAGTTTCGCGCCAGAGCAGGGGCAGGTAGCCCCTGAGCTGGTTTGAACTGGCATATGCACAGAGGAGCCTTCTGCTCCCCCAGTGCAGGACTTCAAAGCACTCTAAGAGTGCACCCACCCAGCCCCAATACACTAAACCCTGTCTGGGAGGTGGTTACACCTCCCTGTGACAGGATGCCTATTGTTGGGCTTCCTCCACTGCGAGTTTCGGTCATCAGCAGGAGGGCAGCCCAGTGTCTGTGACTGGTGGCATCCATTTTGTGATGCCAGGGCTCTTTAGGATTCTACCGCGTTTCCACAGCAGGTACATGTCTTATCCCTCTAGAAGGGTGGAATGCTACCCCCGCCGCCAAGATTGGCGGGGGGTAGTATTCCAAGATGTTTGACACCAAACACGACATGTTTTGATGCAGCCATTCCAAAGTTAGCATTTACCGCGAGGATATAATGCACTTAAGAGTATATGGTTTAACCGCATCCACAAACAGCACCAGAGAATAGACTCTGAGAGCTGCAGAGGGGCCCTGCTCAGGCAGAGGCACCCCCTCACATAGAAGCCAAGCACCCTGCCCTCAGGATTGATAGGGCCTGCCTTAGGGGTGACTGATAGGTTTATATGTGTGTGCAGGAGAGATATAGGAAACCTATATCTCAGTGAGGAGTGCTAACACCACCTCACCCAGGCTGCAGTAGCAGGCCTGTGGTGTCAGATTTAGACTGCTTCCCAGGGGTGGCATAATATATGCTGCAGCCCCTGGTAGGCCTGTGAAGTACCTATGCCCTTGGCACCTAAGGTACCATATACTAGGGACTCATAAGGCACCACAGTATCCAATCACTAGTGCACCTAGAGTGCACTCCATGTCGTTTAGAGAGAACAGAGAGGCTGGGGCCCTGATTGGCAGGGACCCAGCCAGACTATAGCCAGAAACCAGTGCTAACATCAGAAAAAAAGTGGGGGCAACATAAGAGGCAGATCCTACTCTCCTACATGTGATATGATCTTTTTTGTATAATGATAACATGTTTGTGTCATACAAAGTCTTGTGTTGTTGTGCCTTCAGTGTATGTCAAATGATTATATATATATTTATGTTGAACAATTAAAAAAAATCCTTCTCCAGAAAATAAGGTGAAAAAGATTGAAATTAAGTCAAAATAAATTAAAATAAAAAAATGTAGATCAGATTGATTGGGCTGTTTGATCATGGTACGAAAGGATGAATGAATGAGCATCAGTACTGGCATTTTTATTTGTTTTTTTGCTTATATATTGGTCCGGCCTTACTGATTAAGGTCCAAACCCTTGTTTGTTATTAGCACATCCATGATATGGCATGAGCGCAGAGGCAAAGTATATCCCTCCTTTGCATGGGACCACACCTCCATGCAAATGAGAGAACACCCCTTAAGACAGTGGTGGCTGCAGCCCTTCCTGTAATACTACAGTGCCCCAGGATGTACTTAATTTGAAAAATACTGAGTACTGGTGCCCAAAGCACTGCTCAGAAGCCCGCCGCTGGTGCAATTAAATGTCAGAGTGCCAAAAACCAATGTAGCTTGTCCGGAATCCACCGCAGGCCTCCTTAATGTAGTACCAAGCAATGCCTATTGATTTATCTCACTCCTGCAGGTCCCTGCTTTCTCATTATATGGCCATTTTCTCGTCTTTCTATTTCTCCTTTTTTTCCATTTGCCGCTTTCCCTCTCTTGCACTCTGGAAATGTCAGATGAGGACAAATAAGTGTCAGTCCTGAAAAAAAGAGTGCTGCTGGCCCTCACCGGCAACGACCGGCTCAAATTAAGTACTTGTTTCAGGGGAGCAGAAAATGGGTGCAGATGCCCATTGAGCCCATAGGGCACTCTATGTAATACTGCCCCAGCTGGAGGATAGTGAATTGCAGTATAAGATGGATCAAACAGGGTTGCAATATTTAAGAAAGATGAAAAAGTGGGGCGAGGAAGAGACAGAGGAGAGAAAGATAGAGGCAAAAAAATTATTGTGTGAGCAGAGCCGGGGATAGGATTACTGAGGACGGGCTTTGATCAATAATAAGTGTGAAGAGAGAGGAGTCATCTAATGATTTGGGCCAGCTCCATGCATCACTTATTATCTGCAAAATAATTAGGATAAATGTATTTCAAGATTCTTCACCAATCAATTAGCTCAGGTGCGTCTTAAATTAATTGCATTGGATCACTATTGAAAACCAAGTCTGACACTCCGGTCAGGTATTATGAGACAATTAAAACCGTGGATATTCGGCGGCTACAGACCTTATGATGGAGTGGGGTGAACCTTGGGAATATCTGAAGTTTGAAACATTGTTTAAAACAGTCTTTGAAGTTATACTGCTTAATGGCGAATAGTTTATTCTCACTAGAGATGTCGAAAGAGGTGATAGAAGCATTCGCATGCATATTCATAATGATTTGTTGATAAAATGCGGCAATGTCCATCTAGGTTTCCCTCTATATTATGTCTTCCTCTACTTCTTGTTTTATTGTTTAAATTGGCGCTACGCGCATACTGATATGCTAATAATAATAATAATATCTGGCGACATAAAAACAAATGGGCAACAAACATTAAAACAGGACCAAATGATCGTGTGCCATTTTGATCACTGTCTAATTTGCTTTGACTGAAACAATATGTTTAAATGAGTGCACATCCCCAATTTAAGGAAATGTCTATTTCTCTAATTCATCTTTTGGTCCAGCCTCCTTTCTCATCCAACGTGCGCCTCTGTCTCGTCTCTCTTTGAATTGGCATTGGTTCCCTCATTCAACCTTGGGCTTGATCTCCTCTTCAACTGCATTTAACATAGCTATGCCATGAATGATGCCTGTAGTGAAATTCTATGCCACTGATCATGTAATTTATATCACCGGTGACACTACGTTTGCAGTTTTGGGCATTTTATTTTGAGATGGTATGGCTTGCCAGAAATAGTGAATGACAGTGGGTTTTTTTAAGGAACAAAGCTGCCTGTTATGGGGTAAATTCATAAAAAATTTGCAGTACATAAAGAAGTGCTCCTGTAACCCTACTTTACTTACTGATAAATGCTATTCACTAAGGTATGGGAGGAGATCCGTGCCTACCCCTCTGCTATCTTTTAAGGGCCTGATTACGAGTAATGTGTCCACAGACCACCAGACTCGGGGGTATGTGGTGGTGGCAGTCTTCCAACCGTCCAATTACAACTAGGGCAGTCAGACCGCCATTGCACCATTGCAACTGCCAGGGATCAGAAATCCTTGGTGGTGGCGCGGCGGTCTTGAGGCTACAATATGCTTGGGGGGACTGTCACAGTCCCGCAAAGCATATTACGAGTTTCCTCTCTACCACGGTTTTCATGGGAATTCCTCTTCCATGAAAACCTTGGTGGATAGGAAACAAATGGGAGCCACAGGGCCCCCTGTTGCCTCTAGGCCATGGGGTGCATGTAGGGGGGCACAACATCCCCTGTGTGCATGCACCCCAGTACCTGCAGGGCATGGACCGCACCAGTCCATGCTGTGCAGGTACTGCCTTTGACGTTCCTATTGCGGTTTCTATTTCATAGGCACTGCCGTGGGAACACCAAAGAACCGCCCGCCAGTGACTGGAAAAGTCATAATCTGGCGGGCGGTGCGCACACGAGTCTGGCAGAGTCACAGCGGGGCGGACCCGCTCCACTAAACTCGTAATCAGGCCCTAAGTATGCGGTCACTGCCACAAGTGTGTAGAACTCCACGTCTGTAGGTCTATGTTTTTATGGTTAACTCTGTTTTATTGATTTTCAGGCAGATGAAAAGGCACATTACATACAGCGGGCATTCCCGCACTTCGTACACTCGGTCTCCCCCCCTGCCCCCCTACAGCCCGGCCACGTTATACCCACAAGGGCCCCCATATAATCCTGTAGGTCTATGTTTTTGATATAAGAGTAGGATGGAGAAGGGTAAGATGAAAGGTACTACAAAACTGAAGAAAAAGTACAATGACCAAACAGTGCTGGATATTGATTTCAAAAGTTACATCACATCCACAGGAGCTACAGCACAAAATAGGCTCAAATGCACTCCATTCAAGCCCAGCCGTGGAGTAAGTCACAAAACTTACATGGCCACCTGGAGGTCACATCGAAGTGAACAGGACAGGGTACGACACTGGCAGCAAACAGGACAAAATATATAATTAAAACGAAAATTAAAAAATAAAATGATCTAAAATATTTTGGACCATGGCTCGCAGCCAAATATGTCCATGACCCCCTGAAAGAGCTCTGCACTGAGGGACTCATTCACGCGGCCTCTAGCAGTACTTTTGAGCCACCGAAGAATCACTTTTTGATGCTCCGGTGGTGCAATGTGCCACAGAATATTTACAAGGCCATGCAAAGCCACTTTGCGTGGCTTATCATGGCCTTGTAAATATGTGCCCCTTTCATGCAGAATACTGCGTGAAAGGGGCATTCCATGCAACACCCATGGAATCGGAAGCATTCCCAAATTTACAAGGAATTGTAAACCTGGGAGTGCGTCAGATTCTAATGCATCCCCAGGGGTGGTGTTAGTGAGGCGAAATGAGGAGAAATATCCTTATTTCTCCTCGTTGCTTATCCCTCTCATGATTGTTTTTGTGCAGGAAGGTGTCCTTCCTGCACAAAAACAATAACTCCTACAGCACAGGCACACATGCACCATGGCGCAAGTGTGCTTGCATTGGTGCATGGCAGTCCATTGTGCACCAGCACAGGGGAGAAGGGCAGGAATGCACTGTATCTCATAGATACAGTGCATTCCTGCCCTTTTCTTTTGACGCAGGGCAGTGCAGCAGGATTCCTTGCAGCACTGCCTTGCACCAAAGCCTTGTGAATGAGGCCCTCAGTGCTCATCAACCACCTTTATCCACAGCAGAATTGAACCCGCACAGTATAACTAAGCCATGGGTATACTGCTGAGACCAGGGAAAGAGATGCTGCTGACACGGAGGAGAAGAAGTGACATTTGCCGCCGCCACGGATGAAACTGCCATGAACACGGCCGATGAGCTTCTTCCCCCACCATGCCTGAGTCTAGGACCAGCAGCTGCATCCCATTAGAGCCTGAAGGGGTGGAGATACACAGTGCTGGCTGGCAGGAAATGGGGGTGGTGGACGGGGGAACAAAAAGCACTTTTTCACTGCCGCCGTCTCTCCTCAGCATCAGTCCCTTCTCACAGCCGCATTCTCCTCAGCTTCGGTATCGGAAGCACACAGGCTCCCCTAAGCCAATCACAATGCTGCAATGCAGTGTTGTGATTGGCATGAGTGCCGTAGTTCGGCACTCAGGTGTGGACAGGGAGCCTGTGCATATTCCTCACTTGACTGTGTATTACAGCCTGGTGGGGAACATTCAAAGTGCTCATGGCTGTTTGGCTGGCCCAAGAACGCCGGGCTAACCATCATGCACACTTAGTGTGCCCACCACTCCCCCCCCTGTGACCCCAGTCCCACCCCACCCTAACCCAGCCCCTTAGCGAAAAATAAATAGATAATAATGAGGTTATTATCATTTTATTTTTCCTGCTCTGAGAGCAGCGAGGGAAGCAGAGGAACCGCCCCTGGAGATACAACACGTAGTTAGAAGGCGTCTAGCGGTGAGGGGTACTATCAATGTTGCCGGCTGGATGAGTGGAGAGACTGGGCTACGAGAAGGGCTTGCTGTCCTGTTGCTGTCCACAGTGGCACTGAGCTGCATGAGGCCCCGGTGCTTTGGCCCCTTAATCACAGGCCGCAGTAGGTAATGGTCGGATACGTGCAGGGGAAGACTGAATATTTCCTGAGCACAGTGGTGCGCTGACTATGATGGGAATACTGGCGGCCTGGTATTAGGGTTCTACCTCAACACATGCGTACCTCACTTTTGGTTTGTGCTGCAGGCACATGGGGGTGAGAGGGCCAGGAGAACAGATGAGCAGTACTAAAGTGTCATCCTGTTGGTCAGTTGGTTTGATCCGTGGACTAGGAGAACACACTTTATAGTAAGAGTTGCAGTGAGTTCCACGAGGGAGCCTATGTCGGACCTTTATTCTGCTCCACGGACCCCCAGATGGTTGTGTGTAGGTGAACACACGATGAAGGGCCTATAATCTGGGTGAAACGGGCCTAACTGGCATACACAGATATACCACCAGATGTAATACTGCTACTAGAAACAGTTGAGTGATACCAGTTGCTGTACCGGTTGGGCTGCTGAAAGTAGCAGTTTGCCACGTACGGCGGCTGTTCATCTTGCTTTATGTAATACTGATCCTGCAGTACTAGCACAACTCTTTTACAGATGGGCAGACTACGAAGGTCATACAGACCTCTGCCAGAGGACAAAGCTTTCAAGCTCCTCCTTGAAACAGTACAGTCGTGCAAGAGTCTATGACTCTGCTGAGTTCTTTGGATGGTTCCTTTAGTTCTCTGGACAAACTGGACATGATACTCGCAGCCATTGCGGAGACCCAAACAGCAGTGGAGGCAAATGCATGCACACCTACAATGGATTTAACTATTTTACTTAAAATCTTTGTAAAATGTCATATAAAGTAATCAATAATGAGGTTGCCCTCACAGAATTTCACCCTTGTACTGCTTATTTGGTTCACCAGAATGAGTGAGGTTTGTAGAAGGGCCATCTAGTAGGCATCATGAATCTAAGACTTCTGCAGTCCTCCAATGGTGCCCATACTTTCTTACATTTTCTGGGACATTCCCTCGCATGATCCACACATTTTTTTGCCCTCATGTACCAGTCCATACCAGATTCTTACTCCTGCACCATCGGGACCACGGCACAACTCAACTTCCAGATCATTTCTAGTTGCACGACCCTCAGGGCAACAATACTGAAAAGGAGCTTATATCTATCTAATATCTGTTTCCTTTAGTTTCCCAAAGCCACTAGTTGTAGGATGAGATCCACTGTTATATTCAGCACCGCCGAGACCTTTTGTCCCACCTCCTCACACTAGCGCCGGATTCCTGGGCACCCACAAATCGTGTGCAGCAGAGTACCTATGTGTCCACAGCTCCATACGCAGGGATCGGTTTTGCTTCTACCCCTGTGGAACAGTATGGTTCTAGTGATGGATGCCCTATGGAGTGCATTCAATTGGATCTGTTAGAAACCTGCCCTTATCGCCACTTTGTGAGGGTAGCGGCTCGCCGCAGCCCAGCTGTCGTCCTCCAGTCTGCCCAGGTCTCTCTCCCATTTTTCCCTTAAGCCTGCCCCAAGCCCCTCGCTCTTGAGTGCCAATCCCAGAGCGGGGCAGGGCACATATTCTCTTTCAATGTGGATTCCATGACCCTGGTTTCCCTGTCCCTCTCTCTTTTCTTCCCCGACACCTAGCACAATAATTTGGCCTTTATAACCGTCTTGTATGCTTTCCAAAGGACTGCCTCCAAATCTACTGTACCTTGGTTGTCCTGAAAATAATTGATCGTGGTCTCAGTTACCAGCTTCCTGGTATTCCAAAAGGTGAGTTACAAAGGATCGAGCTTCAATTCATTCCTCAGCTCTGGGGTGCCTGTTTGTACGTGTGCTAATAAAGGGCGGT
Source organism: Calotriton arnoldi (assembly GCA_963921515.1). Classification (NCBI taxonomy): domain Eukaryota; kingdom Metazoa; phylum Chordata; class Amphibia; order Caudata; family Salamandridae; genus Calotriton; species Calotriton arnoldi. Next base: position 120,648 of record CAWUFW010019750.1, on the reverse strand, counting down.
TGTCTGAGATGCCCTGTGGCAAAAATGTGGTGTGCGTAATCGAACCGGATGATCGCCCTAGCATCTTGATCCTGTGCATCTTATTAGCAAACATAGATGTCACACACAGCAGTATACACTCTACTAGAGTGGTAGGGGGAGAGCACCCCCATGGAGCCTTTAGAGACATCAGTAGCATAAAGCTCCAGCACAATGGGGGCCCTTCACAGGCTTTCAGCCCTTTAGCCCAACATGTCTGCCATCATCAGGGTGACCATGGGGAGCACCCCCCTCAAGGTCTCCTTTGGAGTCCTTGGTTTCTCCCACTGTATAATCCGGGTCTTTCACCAGGGGAACCCCTTGATTACCAGAGTTCAAACATTAGTGTTGTTGTATATATGCAACTACCTTGGCCCTCTCAATCTTTGCCTGGTCTTGTGATTGGACAGCATTCAGATGTCAGCTAGACTTCTGCTTCACTTCCTGCTTCAACTTCTGCCTCTGCCAGTCTCTAGGCCTATCTCTCTCACCTATCTCCGGGATTGGTTGGACCAGTTACAGGCTTCAGCAGCCGAAGCAAAAAAGTGGGATCTGTCTTGGTCAATGTTATGGAATTTTACTGCAAAAAATTGTGCGTATTTCAGGTTTTGTGTCCTCAGGAGGCGTTTCATGGCAATGAAAATTTCTCTCTGGTGTTGCACCACATTGGTATAGTCGAGATATATATTCACAGTGTCCCCTTCAAGTTCCCTTGGCACTTGCACACATGCCACATGTGCAATATTGTCCCTGCCTCTGAAGTTAAAAAGTAAGGTCACTGCTGGTCGGGCCGCGCTCCTTGTATAGGGAATTTGCCCGGCACCCTGTGGGCCCTCTCAACAGTGAACAGAATAGATGATTTGGCCCCTAGAACTGTAGATACTAGCCAGTCTTCCAGAAATCGCTCAATACTGGGGCCCACCGCACGCTCTGGGAGCCCCTCTGGCACATTCTATTGCACCAGGATCTGTCTTCCGTATCCTCTATGTGATATAGAGCTGGTCAGTAGTTTTCTGCTTGGTGTACAGCTTGTTATCAATGTTTGAGATTGTAGGTTTCAGTTGGGCTGTCAAGGACTCTGCCTCATCCCCTCTCTCTGCTAGTTTTTTGTAGTTCACCCTAAAAAGCACCAAATCAAGGGTCACAACATCAAATTTGCTTTCCAGCACCAATTCGGTATCCTGTATGGCCTCCAGAATTACTGCACTATGGGCTGCTAAACCTGATCATCCTCTGTATGAATCCAGTTGTAGGGCTCCACTCAAGGGGGTAAATTGCAGGCCCCATTACTTGCAATTTTGGTCACACCATAGCAGGGCATGGCCGAGTTACCACAGGAGCTTTCCTTGCTTCTCACCAGGGACTATCCACGTTCCTTCCTCAAGGTCCTCCACCACAACAATCTCTCACAGAGCATATTGATTGCCCTGCACACTAGACCGTCCTTTCCAACCACCGCAGCTCCAACCACCTGGAGCCAACCACTCAGCCCTCCAATGGCCGGACCCAAGCAGCAGAGAAGGTCAGACACCAGGCTGATGAGCTCGCCCCCCCTTGCAGGCAAGAGCTCCATGACTAACCTCATCTTCTGAGATAGCAGGTCTCTGCTCCAATCCCCCTTTAGACTGTGTCCATGTGGCTCTAGCCCCTGTCTCAGGGGGACCACTAAATCAGTCAGGATTCTTCACCCCTCTACACTCAGGGCTTCAGGCTGCACACGCTGGGCCCCCTCGGTCCATCCGCTGCACGGCACTGCCTTCGCCTGTATGTTTGGGGGAATCTTACTACCCCTTCCCCAGTCCTCCGTTGTACTGTATGTGAAAGGGCTGCAACACTGGCAAGATCTTTGGGAAATGGGGACACCTGGCTATTATGGAATCCAACCAAACAAGAGTTCTAATTTGACTTATTGGTCCATGATATACATTCCGGTTTGGGTAGAATAGCCTTTACAAAAGAACAATTGATGGACAGAATGCTGATCAATGTCAAACATTCACCCCAGTGCAGAGATCTGGGCCTAAATCCATCATTTGTTTGCTCCACATGCCATTCCAGTTTGAACCCAGCCATATGCAAATCAGTCTTGACCCTGTACCCCATGGGAACAGTCCAGCCCGAAATACCAGGCCAGGCTCTCCCTGGACTGGAAACAAGCATCCTAGGACCAGTTTCGGGGTTTCACCCCTCAACAGCCAGGCTAGCTTGACTCCAGTGGCATGGAGAGCACGTGACCCACGTCTGGGCATACTCGTCCCACTCGGGGTAACACATGCAAAAAGAACAATTGATGGACAGAATGCTTATCAATGTCAAACATTCACCCCAGTACAGAGATTTGGGCCTAAATCCATCTTTTTTTGCTTCCCATGCCATTCCAGTTTAAACCCTGCCATATGCAAATCAGTCTTGACCCTGTACCCCATGGGAACAGTCCAGCCCGAACTACCAGGCCAGGTTCTCCCTGGACCGGAAACAAGCATCCTAGTACCGGTTTCGGGGTTTCACCCCTCATCAGCCAGGCTAGCTTGACTCCAGTGGCATTGAGAGCACGGGACCCACATCTGAGCATGCCCGTCATGGGGTGGCGTCATGAGCAAAAGAACAATGGATTAAACCCAGATCTTTGTGACTGGGGGTGAATGTTAGCATTGCTCAGAATTCCGTCCATCATTTGTTCCTTTTGCATTTTGTCGCCCTAAGTGGGAAGGGTATGCCCATATGTGGTTCCTGTGCTCACTGCGCCACTGGATTCAAGCTAGCCTGGTTGATGAGGGGTGATGCCCCGAAACCGGTCAAAGGATGCTTGTTTCCAGTCCAGGGAGGACATGGCTTGGCAGTTCGGGCTGGACTGTTCCCATGAGACACAGTGTCAAGACTGATTTGCATATTGCTGGGTCCAAACTGGGGTGGCGTGGTGAGCAAAAGAATGATGGATCAAACCCAGATCTTTGTGATTGGGGGTGAATGTTTGCATTGCTCAGAATTCCGTCCACCATTTGTCCCTTTTGCATTTTAGAATAGCCTTTACACCATGGTTGTACGCATGTGTTTCTTCCATAACATATAACCATAAAATGCTTTCTGATCACAACCAACTTCAAATGTCGATAAACTGGGGGGAAGACAATGACACCTCTCCCAGCATGGTGTGCAAGCTATAATGCTTAAGCATGCTGTAATTTACAGATACACTGACAGATCGTATTTCCAATTTAATCTGTGAAAATGATGGGATAGCTTCTTCACTCTTAATTGAATGGGAAACATTTAAAGGCACCTCTAGATGCCTATGTATCCAAACTACAGTTGGGGTTAGATAGACAGTCACTAGGGAAATCCGAATATTGAAAACCACTTTTCCCTCTCATATATACAGCAGAAATTATATAATAATATGTTAGCGCATATTAACTTTTCAAATGAATATTAAATGATCAAATAATTTAACTATGTTAATTTATTGTATAAATATTAACTTTTTAAACAAAATAAAATAAAACCATCCTCCCCAGCATTTTTAGTTTTTAACTCCTCGTTAGTAAATGTAATTATACATTATGTTTAATTCTTTTACATTTTTAATAAAAGTTTAACATTGTAATTTAATGTTTTTAGTAAGTTAATTTTATTATTTTGAACATAGTGAAATAAATTCTTGAAAATTATGCAATCAATTTACATAAAAGCAAATAAACGTGTAATTCCATTCACTTTTTCCTGTATTGGACAGCAAAAGATTGCTAAGGAAATTCAAATGGTAACATGTAACTTCATCTTTTGCCATTTTCCCACTTAAAGATATATTGTTAGAAATGGTGGTCTCTAGTTGGCAGTGGCTTACACCCTGTCCAGGTAGGTACCCTTATTTCTAGTCAGGATGAGTAAAGTGCACACCTAAGTTAGCCTGTGCTCGCCCTCTGGTAGCTTGGCACAGAGCAGTCAGGCTAAACTACAGAGGCAATCAAGCATTTGTGTCTAACCCACAGTAACACAGTGAAAACACCTGTAATGCCAGAGTCACTACCATGTATTGGGACCATGGGATGGCCTTTGACTACCATTGTTTTAATTGATCTTATGTGTTTTATATCCACTTTGCACTTGCATTTCGTGTCTCCTTAAAGCTGCAGAGTGGGAGTGTTTTGACAGATTAGAACAGCCTTGCTAGGAACATAATGTGTGGGATGTACATTTGAAAGCATGAGAGAAAGAAAGGTGTGGAATGTACCTCTCTGTATCGGAGTGTAGTGTTATATGCAGTGGTGCTCAAACGTGCATTATGTTGTACATCGGGAAGTTTTATGAAGTTTTTACTATTGGCTTTGACATACCCTCATGCCAACTTGAATTCTGACTCTGTCTAGCTTGAGCTTTACGCACACAGGCAGGCCCCCAGATCACTCAAGTTGTTTAGGCTAGTCACATTCAAGATTGTTTCTGTACTATTGAAGAATGTTTTGTACTTTCTCACGCTTCGCTAAAATAAGGGTCTGGAACATGTGGGAGTACAGAAGAATACGTGAGAACTCCTTTGTCTTTGCAATGCTTGCATGGAGAGTGGCCGACTCCAGTAAGTTTACTTGGCGCAGGGGAGGTCCTCTCAGAAACTTCCAGTGCATTAATATTATACAACTGGGGTTTGTTGACTAGGAAAGTGGGATTTTGTTTTGACCTGAATGAAGGACGGCGCATCTAATTCAGTGTAGCAGTTCCCAGCTTGCTGAGTCTCTTGACCCCGGCTGTGAATCCCCCAGTCAGGAGTGGGCTAAGATGCAGTTATTGCAGCCGGTGATGTATTCTTTTTGATTATTGGCATTGTGATGTGTGAGTTGTCTGTGTGCACATTCAAGTCTCCAGTGGTTATAATCATCTGACGTATTTAGTGTATACATCTTTATATCTTTTCATGCTTTACTTTTGATTCCTTGTGTCCAATTATTTGCATTTAACAGTGTTTATTTCTTTCAGCGGACGTCCATTATTATCATTATATTATTATTCCTTGTATTTTATTCCATGCATTTAACAGTTGCATTTGCTTACTTGTAAGTGAGTTATTATTGCTTGCACGTATATATATATTTATTTATTTATATATATATATATATATATATATATATATATATATATATATATATATATATATATATATATTATCTACTGGCGGTCGCCAGTAGATAGTTATAGTTAGGACCTATTTTCCATGGGAAATCCGCGACATTCCATTTGATATAACTCTTGCGTCGGTTGACGAATCTTCGCGAAATTTTCAAACTTTATGGCCCGCTCCGGTCCGCTCCTACCCTGAAAGTTTCGGGGTGATTCGTCAAGCGGGGGCCGAGAAAAAGGGAGTCCCAAAACGTGTTTTCCCCATTCATTTTCCCATAGGAAACTTTAGCCACGGCTACAGCCCGAACTGCTGAACGGAATTACACCAAATTTGGGAAAGAGGTAGTTCTTGGTTCTGAAAGAACCCTTTTGTTAAATGGTGTAAATCCGTTCAGTAGTTCCTGAGAAAATCAAAAGTAAAGTCACATATATATCTATGGCCGAGTAGGGTCCGCGTACCCTCCCGACCACGAGCTGCATGCTAATTGGCTGTCAACACTCCAAATCAGGAAGTGTTGGCAGCCATTTTGTCCCTCGAGGGACAGAAACAAGTGCGCAAAGCGCAAAAAGGCGGCAGGGTAGAAACACCCTGACCCCCTAGGTCTGCTCAGGGGGTCCCACAAGGACCCCCTGGGCAGAAAAAAGCATTTTTTTAAAAAAAAAAATCGGCGGGATGCGCTTAGGGTGTGCGGATCCCGCCAATAAAAAAAGCAAAACACAAGTGCGCAAACGCACAAAGGGGGCAGGGTACAAACACCCTGACCCCCTAGGTCTGCTCAGGGGGTCCCACGAGGACCCCCTAAGCAGAAAAAGCTTTTTTTTTTTTTTTTAAATCAGCGGGATGCGCCGTAAAAAAAAAAATCGAAGCGCGGTCTCCCGCGCTTTGATGTTATTTTGCCCCCGGGTGGCCCAAGTCCCGGGGGCATGCGGGGGGTGGGTTTATAGTTAATGGGGGGCCTCTAAGGCCCCCAAGCCCGAGGACTGCCACCCCCGGGGCTTTCTAATAAAAATGTTGCGGGAGGGCACTCGGCCCTCCCGCAGCCCCGAGGACCACCACCTCTCCGGGGCTTCTTTTTATTTAAATAAACAGTTCCTGTGTGGGGGGCTCGAGCCTCCCCACATGCCCCGGGGACCGCCACCTCCCCGGGGCATTAATAATGTAAATGCGGGGTCCGTAACGGACCCCCGAGCCCTGGGGATCACCACCTCCCCGGGGCTTTAAAGACATGGGAGGGGGGCCGCGCAGCCCCCCTCCTGGAGCCTGTGGTGGCCCTGGGGACCGCCACCCCCCAGGGCCGGCTCCTGCAGTGTCCCGGGGTGCCTACCCCCGGGACACTGTAGTTTGCAATGGCAGGACGGGAGCCTGGCGGCTCCCGTCCTGCCATTGCAAACTGCTTTGCTTCATTGAAGGGAGAGCAGGAAACCTGCTCTCGCTTCAATGAAGCAAAGCAGATTAGCTTTCCACATGGGGAGCTGCATGTCAGCAGCTCCCCATGTGGAAAGCAATGCCGGGACCGTGGGGGTATTGGGGACCCCCACGGTCCCCAACGGAGAGGGCCAGCCCCGGGGGATGGGGTCCCGGGGCAAGTAGTGGCCCGGGAGGGGGCCACGCAACCCCTCCCCCAAAAAAGAATAATAAAAAAAAAAAAAATTAAGGCCTGCCCCAGGGGATGGGGTCCCCGGGGCAAAAGGAGGCCTGAGGAGGGGGCCACGCAGCCCCCTCCTTAAAAAATAATAAAAGAGTGGCCATGCCCCGGGGATGGGGTCCCCGGGGCCGGATTCGGCCACGGGAGGGGGGCCACGCGGCCACCTGCCCGTTTTTACAAAAAAAAATGAAAAAAAGGGGTAAGGCCCTGGGGGATGGGGTCCCCAGGGCCCAAAAAAGGAAAAGGAAGGGGGCACACAGCCCCCTTCGAGAAAAAAAAAAAACGATCGTGCCGCAGGTCCCGCCCCTTCCTTTACCACTCTGCAAACGCGCCCCTGGCGAGTTTGCAGAGAGAACAATTCCCTTGAATAGTGGGGGTCCCTGAGGGCCAACTAGCCCACCAGGAACCTCCAGTATGCCCCAGGGGAGCTGCGTTGCAGAGAGGTGTACAGAGGCCACGCCCCTTTTTACACCTCTCTGCAACGCAGCTCTGTGGCGCTTACTGGAGGTACCTGGTGGGATAGTTGGACCCCAGGGACCCTCAGGATTCAATCCCCCAACTTAAAACGCGCCACGGGGCGCGTTTGCACAGTGGTGAAGGGAGGGGGCGGGGCTTCAGGTGACATGTGTGCAAACAGGCCCCATGGCGCGTTTTAAGATGGGGAATTAAATCCCCTTCAATCCTGAGGGTCCCTGGGGCCAACTAGCCCACCAGGTACCTCCAGTAAGCGCCACGGAGCTGCGTTGCAGAGTGTTGTAAAAGGGGCGTGGCCTCTGAACACCTCTCTGCAACGCAGCTCTCTGGCGCATACTGGAGGTATCTGGTGGGCCAGTTGGCCCCTAGGGACCCTCAGCATTGAGGAGGAATTAATTCTCCAACTTAAAACTCGCCACAGTGCGTGTTTGCAGACATGTCACCTCAGGCCCCACCCCCTTCCTTCACCATTGTGCAAATATTCCTCTAAAATCAGCCGAACTACGAATTCCGATTTACTCACCTGTTATCAGGAGAGACCTCAGTGCTGCATCTTTGAGCCCAGTACTGATCCTGAAAAGTAATTTTAACCGTACTTACCAGTAACTTGAATTTCCTTCCATAGGATATCATTGCCTGCTTTTTGCTGAAAAAGTTTCTAAGTGTCGATTTTTGAAACATACAAATATTCCTCTAAAATCAGCCGAAATACGAATTCCGATTTACTCACCTGTTAACAAGAGAGACCTCAGTGCTGCATCTTTCAGCCCAGTACGGATCCTGAAAAGTAATTTTAACCGTACTTACCAGCAACTTGAATTTCCTTCCATAGGCTAACATTGACTGGTTTCACTTGGAAATTCTTCTAAGTGTGGAGTTTTGGAACTTTATAATATTCCTCTAAAATCAACCGAACTACGAAAACCGATTTACTCACCTGTTATCAGGAGAGAACCCAGTGCTGCATCTTTTAGCCCAGCACTGACCCTGAAAAGTAATTCTAACCGTACTTACCAGTAACTTATATTTCCTTCCATAGGAATCCATTGTCTGGTTTTCAGCAGAAAAGTTTCAAAGTGTCGATTTTCACAAACTACAAATATTCCTTAAAAATCGCCTGTTTGACTTAAATGCATTCTTTCAACTGTTTACAGGACATGCACCAGTGCTGGATGCAGGATCCAACACTGAGTAAGAAAAAGTAACGATAACACTACTTACCTGCTAAGTGAATTTCCTCCCATAGGATAACATTGGTGATTCTATGTGAAAAAGTTTCTAAGTGTCAACTTTTAAAATACAATAATATTCCTTAAAAATCACTACTGTAACCAAAACGCTTTTACTCAACTGTTTACAGGAGATGTCCCAGGACTGAATCTAGGATCCAGTCCTGTGGTTAGAAAAGTAATCCATAAAGTAACTAATTGCATTTAACTAGAAATTCACATTGAGCTCAATGTTGCATTGTGTTTGAAATTGTGTTGCCCATTGCAACAACTGTAACTACTGTACTTAAAACTCTATTGCCTATTTGCAAACTATTTAAACTAAAGTAATTCATTCTGAGAAAGTATATTTTGTAATGTAATGTATAATGTAATTACAATGTAATTTAATAAATAAAATATCTAAAAATAAATAGTTTTAAAAAATGTAGTAAATCAGTATCAAAAAAATAAATATAACAATTAATACATTTAAAAATTGTCATTTACAAAACCTTTGAAATTCACTGAAAAACCATAGGTTTTAGGGGCGTTATAGTTAGAAATTAGCATTTAAAAAACCTTTGAAATTCACTGAAAAAACCATAGGTTTCAGGCACGTTATAGTTAGAAACTAGCATTTAAAAAACCTTTGAAATTCACTGAAAAAACCATAGGTTTCAGACACGTTATAGTTAGAAATTAGCATTTAAAAAACCTTTGAAATTCACTGAAAAAACCATAGGTTTTAGGGACAGTTATAGTTAGTTGGACATTTCACTTGTACAAAACCCGTGAAATTCCCCCGTTATAGTTAGTTCAGCTAACTATAACTCGCGCCCCATAATGCACTGCTGATGACGTCACATATTACATCACTCATGACATGGTCAGTGAAAAATTACTGATGGATAAAATTGAAGTCTTAGAGAACAATAGTAGACGTAATAATATAAAGGTGCTAAACTTTCCTGAGGGTCTGGAGGGTGATAATATCAAAAGTTTCCTTATAGGGTTGCTAAAGAGTTTATTCCCTCCATTGACTCCCTAGATTTGGAGGCAGATATTCAGAGAATCCATAGAGATCCCTTTACAAAACACACCAACAAAACAACACCTAGAAGAATTTTGGTAAACTTTAAAACATACCTTTTGAAAGAGCGGATCTTATCTGAGGCACTTAAAGCTGGCTCCTTCACTAAGGGTGATTGGTCCTTCCGAATTATGTCAGATTTGTCTAGAATCACCCAAGACAGACAATGGGAACTGGGAAGTTTATACCGATCTTAAGATCTCTAGGGGCTTCAGCACAACTAAGATTTCCTGCTTTGTTAAAAGTAGTGTGGAATAATAAAATGACTAACTTTAGGGACCCGAAGGAGGTGGGAAATTTTATTGACCAAATTAAGGCCCAGGAGTAAAGCTGTTCTTCGCACTGCAGTAAACTGTAATATATTGCTATCCGGAGGTGAGGAGGAGAGAACTCGACTGGGCGGTATATCATCAAGCCCAGGTTAATGTTAGGGAGGGTTCCCAAGGGAGGGAGGGAGGGCACATCATGTTGAAGTTAATTTGCTATCATCTTTTTCGCACTGGGTGGGGAGCAAGTTAGGGAAAAAAGAAAAAAAAAGTCCTCATTTGACAAATAGACAAGACAATATAAATAAATGTGGGCGGATTTGTAATAATCGTAATTTATGGCCACTATTTTTTTAACACCAGTTAAACTGTTAACCTGGAATGTTAATGGGTTAAGAGTAGTAACTAGGCAGAGGAGAATCTTCCAATATTTGTGTCAATCAGAATTTGAAATTATTATACTTCAAGAAACTCACCTAACGTGTGAGGAATGGAAAGCCATCTGCGTTAAACAGAAATGGATTGAATTTTCTTGTCATACAACTCAATCCTGTTGTACTAAAGGTGTAGCACTTATTGTTAAACAGACAGCTAGAGCATTGTTAGGTGAGGTTAAGGTGGACCCAAAGGGGCGTTGGGTTATCTGTGAGGTTAAAATCCAAAAGGAGTGGTATACTATAGTTGGTTATTACGGGCCTAATATAGACGATGAAACCCCTCTAAACACAATTTATAATCACTTGATCCAATCTAATCATCCAATAATAATGGGGGAGACTTTAATATACTTTTAAATCCAGTATTAGATAGGTCCAATGGGGGAAATTAGTCCCCTCAAAAATGGGTTCGTTCATAAAGGTATTGATAAGGGACCTTGGTTTGATAGATATTTGGAGAGAAAAATATAATGGCCCGGGTATACCATCAGACTATACATTTCATAACAAAAAGTATGGACACTCTTCCCGTATTGACTTCTTTCTGATTGATTTAAGATTGCTGAAACATACGTTATCAATAAGTATAGGAATTATGTAGAGTGTGATTATGTGTTATTGAGAGTAATTGTGTGGTATGATAGTCTATGTCGTGGAGTGCTAACCTCAGGTTTAGTCTTCCTCATTTCCATAGAAGCTAAACTATAAACTCAATGAGACAAAAAAAGAAGGAACCACTGAGGAGCGCTTCTGGACCTAGTCAGAGGTATGAGCAGGGCCACTGGAATTATGCGACTGTTTGGCTGCACTGACTTGCGCGCAATTATACAATTTCCGCATTTGCCACATAATCCATCATCTGCTATATAATCTGCAGATTTGAAGAAAAAAAACCTTGTTTCTAGCTCAAACGGCTCAAACGTTACCAAAATGCAGCGACAAGTGTTACAGCGTGGTGGTAGGCCCTTTGCGAACCTACAGTGGTCACCTGTTACTTATTGCTAAATGCAGGTGTTAAATTGGTACTAATGGTGTGCAAGCCACTCTTGCTTCTTTCTGCGCCTCTCTTGCCTCTTTCTGCATTTCTGTTGCTTCTATCTGCGCATTTCTTTCTTTTTCTGTACTTCTCTTGCCCCTTTCTGCACATCTCTTCTACTTTCCGCACCTCTCTTGCCTCTTTCTACACTTCTTTATGCACCTCACTTGCTTCTTTCTGTACCCCTCTTGCCTCTTTCTGCACCCTTCTTCCTTCTTTCTGCACCTCTCTTGCCTCTTTCTGCATCCCTCTTACCTCTTCCTGCACCCCTTTTGCCAATTTCTGCACCTCTGTTCCTTCTTTCTGCACTTCTTTTGTTTCTTTCTGCACCTCTCTTGCTTCTTTCTGCACTTCTCTTGCCACTTTCTCTATCCCTCTTCCCTCTTTCTGCACTTCTGTTGCTTCTTTATGCACTTATCGTTCTTCTTTCTGCACCTCTCTTGCTTCTTTCTGCACCCTTCTTCTCTCTTTCTGCATTCCTCTTGCCTCTTTCTGCACCTCTGTTCCTTTTTTCTGTACTTCTTTTGTTTCTTTCTGCTTCTCTCTTGCTTCTTTCTGCTTCCCTCTTGCTTCTTTCTCTACCCCTCTACCCCTCTTCCCCCTTTCTGCATCTCTTTTGCTTCTTTCTGCACTTCTCTTGCCTCTTTCTGCACCCCTCTTCCCTCTTTCTGTACCTCTGTTGCTTCCTTCTGCACTTCTCTTGCTTCTTTCTGCACCCCTCGTGCCTCTTTCTGCACCCCTTGTGCCTCTTACTGCACCCCTCTTCTCTCATTCTGCACTCCTGTTGCCTCTTTCTGCACCTCTGTTCCTTGTTTCTGCACTTCTTTTGTTTCTTTCTGCACCTCTCTTGCTTCTTTCTGCTTACTTCTTGCCATTTTCTCCACCCCTCTTCCCCCTTTCTGCATCTCTGTTGCTTCTTTCTGCACTTCTCTTGCCTCTTTCTGCACCCCTATTTCCTCTTTCTGTACCTCTGTTGCTACTTTCTGCACTTCTCTTGCTTCTTTCTGCACCCCTTTTGCCTCTTTCTGCACCCCTTTTCCTCTTTCTGTGCCCATCTTGCCTCTTTGTGCACCTCTGTTCCTTCTTTCTGTACTTCTGTTGCCTCTTTCTGCACCCCTCTTGCCTCTTTCTGTACATCTGTTCGATCTTTTGCACTGCTCTTGCTTCTTTCTGCACATCTCTTGCAAATTTCTGCACCCCTCGTGCCTCTTTCACACCCCTCTTGCCTCTTTCTGCACCTTGGTTTGTTCTTTCTGTACCTCTCTTGCGTCTGTGTGCACCCCTGTTCCCTCTTTGTGCACCTCTTTTGCCTGTTTCTGCAACTCTCTTGCCTCTTTTTGCACTTTTCTTGCCTTTTTCTGCACCTCTGTTGCTTCCTTTTGCACTTCCCTTGCCTCTTTCTGCACCCCTCTTGCCTCTTTCTACACCCCTCTTGCCTCTTTCTACACCTCTGTTGCTTCTTTCTGCATTTCTCTTGCTTCTTTCTATACCTCTCTTGCTTCTGTCTGTACCCCTATTCCCTCTTTCTGCACTTCTGTTGCCTCTTTCTGCACCCCTCTTGCCTCTTTCTGCACCTCTGTTGGTTCTTTCTGCACTGCTCTTGCTTCGTTCTGCACCTCTGTTGCTTCTTTCTGCACTTCTCTTGCTTCTTTCTACACCTCTCTTGCTTCTTACTGCACCCCACTTGCCTCTTTCTGCACTCTTCTTCCCTCTTTGTGCACCTCTCTTGCCTCTTTATGCACCTCTCTTGCCTCTTTGTGCACCCCCTATCCTCTTTCTGCATCTCTTTTGCTTGTTTATGCACTTTTTTTGCCTCTTTCTATACCCCTCTTGCCTCCTTCTGCACCTCTGTTGTTTCGTACTGCACTGCTCTTGCTTCTTTCTGCACCTCTCTTGCAAATTTCTGCTCCCCTCTTGCCTCTTTCTGCATGCCTGTTCCCTCTTTCTGCACCTCTTCTGCCTGTTTCTGCACCTCTGCTGCCTCTTTCTGAACTTTTCTTGCCTCTTTCTGCACCTCTGTTGCTTCTTTCTGTACTTTTCTTGCCTCTTTCTGCACCCCTCTTCCCTCTTTTTGCACCACTGTTGCTTCTATCTGTAGTTCTCTTGCCTCTTTCTGCATCTCTCTTGCTTCTTTCTGCACCCCTCTTGCCTCTTTTTGCACTCTTCTTCCCTCTTTCTGCTCCTCTCTTGCCTCTTTCTGCACCTCTCTTGCCTCTTTCTGCACCCACAGGGCTACTTTTAAACTGACCTCAGGCTCAGCAGTGCACACGTGCAAGTGCAGAAAAGGGGTGCTGGCCTCTAAACTGCCATGCCCTATTATATACTAGGGACTTAGAGGTAGTTTTAATCCCCCTGCCCTATTATGTACTAGGGCCTTACAGGGGAGGTCATGCCAATCACAGGGGTACCCCAACCCATAGTGTACCCTAGTGTATGTAGGTGTCTTCACTGTATTCTAAGTGTCTTTCAGCATAGCACTGGCCTCGGGCCTGGTTAGGGAGAGCCCAGGGTCAGTCAGAGTCAGTTACCACCAGTACCAGTCAGCAAAAAGTTTAGGGGTGCCCAGGGCACAGGATGACTTTGCAACAAGGCCTCTTTCTGCACCTCTGTTGGTTCTTTCTGCATACTTCTTGCTTCTATCTGCACCTTTCTTCCTTTTTCTGGAATTCTGTTCCTCTTTCTGCATTTCTCTTGCTTCTTTCTGCACCTTTCTTCCTCTTTCTGCACATGTCCTACCTCTGTAGGCATATTTAGAAATTAGCATTTAAAAAACCTTAGAAATTCACTGAAAAAACTATAGGTTTCAGGGACTTTATAGTTAGGGATTAGCATTTAAAAAACCTTTGAAATTCACCGAAAAAAACATATGTTTCAAGGACGTTATAGTTAGAAATTAGCATTTAAAAAACCTTAGAAATTCACTGAAAAAAACACAGGTTTCAGGGACGTTATAGTTAGTTGGACATTTCACTCATACAAAACCAGAGAAATTCGGCCGTTATAGTTAGTTGAGCTAACTATAACTTGCGCCCCGCAATGCACTGCTGATGACATCACATATTACATCACTCATGACATGGTCAGTGACATTACTGATGACATCACTGATGACATCACTGATGACATCATCCACATGATCATCTGATGCACCTCTTCACACCCTAATATAACTTTTGATACACCCACTCTAAAATACAGACTACCATTCTCGAAACCAAAGACACACCAATACCAGTTAGTACATACCCACTCACTGATTCATAGGTCTACACACATCCACTCACTCACCCATACAGTCACTCATACACAAAGTCACTCATTAATACAGTCTCTGATATATGCACTCATACACCCATACAGAGACTCACACACCGCCACTCACCCATAGAGTTACTCACAAACCTAGTCAGTCATGCAAAGAATCAATCACACTCCTATTTACACACCTATACAGTTATACACACACCACCTCATTTATTCATACAGAAACTAGCACATACTTACTCCCTTATACAATCACTGACACAAGCACACACTGATCCATACAGCCACTCTCACAATCACTCACTCTCACATATAGTCAGTTATATACTCCAACACTCACATATACTGCCTTGCACATATGTAGTTACTCACACATATACCACTGAGACATCCATTCAGTCACCAACACAGCCATACGCACACTCACTCAGCCATACAGCCCCTCAGACTCTCAGTATTCAAGGGCAATTAATTCCCCAACTTACAACTCACCAGGGGGCGCGTTTGCACAGTGGTGAAGGAAGGGGGCGGGGCCTGAGGTCACATGTGTGCAAACACGCCCTGTGGCGCGTTTTAAGTTGGGGAATTAATTCCTCTTCAATCCTGAGGGTCCCTGGGGGCCAACTAGCCCACCAGGTACCTCCAGTAAGCGCCACAGAGCTGCGTTGCAGAGTGGTGTAAAAAGGGGCGTGGCCTCTGAACACCTCTCTGCAAGGCAGCTCCCTGGCGCATACTGGAGGTACCTGGTGACCCTCAGGACCC
The DNA here is from genome assembly GCA_963921515.1 of Calotriton arnoldi. Classification (NCBI taxonomy): domain Eukaryota; kingdom Metazoa; phylum Chordata; class Amphibia; order Caudata; family Salamandridae; genus Calotriton; species Calotriton arnoldi. Next base: position 105,332 of record CAWUFW010019750.1, on the reverse strand, counting down.
AATTTACAACGCACCAGGGGGTGCGTTTACGCAGTGGTGCATGGAGGGGGCGTGGCCTGATGTCACAAGTGTGGAAACGTGCCCTGTGGCGCGTTTTAAGTTGGGGAATTAAGTCCCCTTGAATCCTGAGGGTCCCTGGGGGCCAACTACCCCACCAGGTATGTCCAGTAAGTGCCACAGAGTTGCATTGCAGAGAGGTGTAAAATGGGGCATGGCCTCGGACCACCTCTCTGCAACACAGCTCTGTGGTGCTTACTGGAGGTACATGGTGGGCTAGTTGGACCCAGGGACTTTCAGGAATCAAGGGGACTTAATCCCCCAACTTAAAACATGCCCAGGGGTTGCCTTTGCACAGTGGTGAAGGGAGGGGGCGGGGCCTGAGGTGACATGTGTGCAAACACGCCCTGTGGCGCGTTTTAAGTTGGGTAATAAGTCCCCTTTAATCCTGAGGGCCCCTGTGGGCCAACTAGGCCACTAGGTACCTCCAGGAAGCGCCACAGGCCTGTGTTGCAGAGAGGTGGTCCAGGCCACGCCCCTTTTACACCTCTGTGCAACGCAGCTCTGTGGCACTTACTGGAGGTACTTAGTGGGCTAGTTGGACCCTGGGACCCTCAGCATTCAAGGGGACTTAATTTGCCAACTTAAAGCGGCCACAGGGCGTGTTTACACGTGGTGAAGGGAGGGGATGGGGCATGAGGTGACGTGTGCAAACACACCCTGTGGTGCATTTTAAGTTGGGGAATTAATTCCCCTTCAATCATGAGGGCCCCTGGGGGCCAACTAGCCCACCTGGTGCTTCCAGTAAGCGCCACTGCGCTGTGTTGCAGAGAGGTGGTCCAGGCCATGCCCCTTTTTACACCTCTCTGCAACGCAACTCTGTGGTGCTTACTGGAGGTACCTGGTGGGCTAGTTGGACCCCAGGGACCCTTAGGATTCAAAGGGACTTTATCCCCCAACTTAAAACGGCCAGAGGCGTGTTTGCACACATGTAACCTCAGGCCCCCTCCCTACACCAGTGTGCAAACGCGCCCCATGGTGCGTTTTAAGAGGTAGTTTTAATCCCCCTGCCCTATTATGTACTAGGGAGTTACAGAGGAGGTCATGCTAATCACAGGGGTACCCCAACGCATAGTGTTCCCTAGTGTATGTAGGTGTTTTAACTGTATTCTAAGTGTCTTTTTCCATAGCACTGGCTCTAGGCCTGGTTAGTCAGAGTCAGTTACCACCAGTACCCGTCTGGAAAAGGTGTGGGTACAGGATGATTTTGCAACAAGGCCTCTTTCTGCTCCTCTGTTGGTTCTTTCTGCACATGTCTTGCTTCTTCCTGCATTTTTCTTCGTCTTTGTGGACTTCTGTTTCTTTCTACATTTCTTTTGCTTCTTTCTGTGCATTTTTCTTCTTTCTTCACATGTCCTACTTCTGTAGGCATAGTTACAAACTAGCATTTGAAAAACCTTTGAAATTCACTGAAAAAACCATAGGTTTCAGGCACGTTATAGTTAGAAATTAGCATTTAAAAACCTTTGAAATTCACTGAAAAAACCATAGGTTTCAGGCACGTTATAGTTAGAAATTAGCATTTAAAAAACCTTAGAAATTCACTGAAAAAACCATAGGTTTTAGGGAAAGTTATAGTTAGTTGGACATTGCACTCGTACAAAACCCGTGAAATTCCCCCGTTATAGTTAGTTCAGCTAACTATAACTTCGCGCCCAGCGCAATGCACTGCTGATGACGTCACATATTACATCACTCATGACATGGTCAGTGACATCACTGATGACATCACTGATGACATCTCAAATGACATCACTGATGACATCACTGATGACATCATCCATGTGATAATTTCATGCATCTTCTCACACCCTAACATAACTTTAGATACACCCACTCTAAATTACAGACTGCCATTCTCAAAACCATCGACACTCCAACACCAATAACTACATACCCACTCACTGATTCTTAGGTCTACACACACATCCACTCACTTACCCGTACAGTCACTCATACTTATGGTCACTCAGTACAGGACTATCATATGCACTCATACACCTATATAGACACTCACACACCGCCACTCATCCATAGAGGTACTCACACACCTAGTCAGTCATATAAATAATTATTCAAACTACCCTTTACTCACCTATACAGTTATACACACACCAGCTCACTTAGTCATACAAATACTAGCACATTCTTACGTTCTTATACAATCACTGATACAAGCAAACACTCATCCATGCAGCCACTCTCACAATCACACACTCTCACTTATAGACATTTATATACTCTAACACACATATATACTGCCTTTTATATATGTAGTTACTTACACATGTACAAATAAGATATACATTCACTCACTAACACACCCATACACACACTCACCCACCCATACAGTCCATCACAGATGCACACTTCAAACTATCCACCCAGTGAATCACCCACTCACACATCTATGCACAGAGTCACACACACCCCACCCACACAAACACTCAGGCACCCTTACAGATACTCAGACAACCAATCAATAACCCATGTAGACACTCATGTAGCTATTCGCAAACCCATGCAGCCGCTTACACACCAACAGACAGACGGATACAGACATTCACACAGTTTAGTCACTAACCCATGCATTCAGTAAGATACGTTTAATCACTCACTTATAGAGTCAGTCACGCACCTACTAAATCATCCATTCAGACACTTAAACACCCACTCATTCTTCAATACGCCTTTCCCTATATATATTAAACATATTTAAACTTTAGAGAAACACACAGTCACTAGATGATGTCATCAGTGATGTCATCAGTGATGTCATTTGAGATGTCATCAGTGATGTCATCAGTGATGTCACTGACCATGTCATGAGTGATGTAATATGTGACGTCATCAGCAGTGCATTGCGGGGCGCGAGTTATAGTTAGCTGAACTAACTATAACGGGGGAATTTCACAGGTTTTGTACGAGTGCAATGTCCAACTAACTATAACTTTCCCTAAAACCTATGGTTTTTTCAGTGAATTTCTAAGGTTTTTTAAATGCTAATTTCTAACTATAATGTGCCTGAAACCTATGGTTTTTTCAGTGAATATATATATATATATATATACATATACATATATATATATAGATATATACATATATATATATGCACTAACCATGACATGAGTGATGTAGTATGTGAGGTCATAAGCATTGCATTGCGGGGCGCAAGTCATAGTTAACTCAGCTAACTATAAAGGCTAAATTTCTCTGGTTTTGTATGAGTAAAATCTGACCCTAACTATAATGTCCCTGTAACCTTTGTTTTTTTTTGTGAATTTCTAAGGTTTTTTTAAAATTCTATTTGCTAACTATAACACACCTGTAACCTTTGGTTTTTTCAGTGAGTTTCTAAGGTTTTTTAATGCTAATTCCTAACTATAACGTCCCTGTAACCTTTGTTTTTTTTAGTGAATTTCTAAGGTTTTCTAACGAGTAGTCATATTTGCAGAGTGGTGGGAAAAGGAGGCTGGGCCTCTGATCAGCACTCAGGAATTCTGCTGTGTAGGACTTGCAGGAGGAGGACTTCTTGGCCCCCAAGGTCCCTCTGGAGCCAAGGGGTGTTTATCTCCCAACTAGTAGTGCACCGAGAGGCACATTTGCAGAGTGGTGGAGAAAGGGGGCGTGCCCTCTGACAACTTCTCAGCAATCCTTCTGGGTGGGACTTACTGGAGGTAACAGAATTGGTAGTTGGCCCCCAAGGACATCCTTGGGGGACAACTACCCCTCCTATTACCTCCAGTAAGTCCCAAACAGCAGTATTGCTGAGATCTGGTAGCAGGCCATGCCCCCTTTCTCGACCACTCTGCAAAGCTACCTCTTGGCACACTACTATTTGGGGGATGAAGTCCCCTTGGCTCTTGAATGTCCTTGGGGGCCACCTAGCCCTACTGTTACGTCCAGTAAGTCCTACACAGCTGGATTGCTGAGAGTTGGCCAGAGGCCATGCCCCCTTTCTCCACAACTCTGCAAACACACCTCCTGGTGGACCGCTGCTTGGGTTATGAAGTCCACTTTAGTCCTGAGGCCCTCAGGAGGCAAGGGGACCTCATCCCCCACCAGCAGCGCACCGAGAGGCACATTTGCAGAGTGATGAAAAAAGGGGCATGGCATGTGACCACCTCTCAGCACTCCCACTGTGTGGGGCTCACTGGAGGTAACAGGTAGGCTAGTTGGCCCCTAAGGACCCTCAGCAGCAAAGGGGACTTCAACCCCCAAACAAGAGCGCGCCAGGAGGCATATTTGCACAGTAGTGGACAAAGGGGGTGGGCCTAAGGTGAGTTGCCGGCTCCCAATTTTTTTTATTATAGGAAGGGGGCTGCGTGGCCCCCCTTCCTTTGACTCTTTTCAGCCCAGGGGACCCCATGCCCTAGGGCCTGGCCATTTCTTTTTTTTATTTATTTGTTTCAGGGGAGGGGGCCCCATCCCGGGCCATTTTTGGCCCCGGGTAACCCATCCCCTTGGGCATGGCCTTGTCCTTAGGGAACCGCGGAGGAAGCCTGAAGCCCCGGTGGTCTCAGCCGGCTTCCGCCTCTTGCGGGAGCCAGCATGGCTTTTTACACCTAGGGAGCTGCTAAGATGCAGCTCACTGGGTGTAAAAAGCAAGGTGCTCCACTTTGAAAAAGCAAGAGCAAAATGCTCTCGCTTGTTCAAACCGGAGCACTTGTTTGCTATGGGATGGCGGGAGCAGTTATATTTAAATATAGCCCCGGGGAGGTGGAGGTCCCCGGGGCTGTGTGGGGGGCCAGAGCACCCCCACACATCCTATTTAAATATATCCCCGGGGAGGTGGTGGTCACCGGGGCAGCAGGGGGTGCACGCCCCCCACATTGTAATATATTAGCCCCAGGGAGGTGGTAGTCCCCAGGGCTGCTTGCGGGGGCTGGAGCTCCCCATGTACTATAATTTAATGTAGCCCCCATGGAGGTGGTGGTCCCCTCATTTTTCTCAGCCCTGACTTGACTGATCACTCCTAATTTTCAAGACAGCAGCTGACGTGACCACCCCATTCATTTTGATAATTTCTCAAAGATTCGTCAAACTGCGCCAAAGTTATTGGCAAATCAAAAAACACTTTTCCTATGGAAACTAAGTCCTAACTATAACTACCTACTGGTGACTGCCAGTAGGTAATATATATATATTACCTACTGGCGGTCACCAGTAGGTAGTTATAGTTAGGACCTGATTTCTACTAAAAAGCTGTTTTTCATTTGCCAATAACTTTGGCGTTAGTTGATGAATCTTCATGAAAGTTTCGAAAACGAATATGCCAGTCACTTTAGCTGCTGTCTTGAAAGTTTTGGGGTGATCCGTCAAGTGGGTTACCGAGAAAAAGTGGGATCCCAAAATGCTTTTTCTCCATGTTAATTTCAATAGGAAAATTTAGACACGGCTACAGCCCGAGCTGCTGACCGGAATCACACCAAACTTGGCAGAAAGGTAGCTCTTGGTTCGGAAAGCACTCTTTTTGTTAAATTGTGTACATCCATTCAGTAAGTTCTGAAAAATGTTAAGATTTCTCAGATATCCAACTGTGGCCGCAGTGGATCCGTGACCCCTCTCAACCTCGTGCCTGAGATCTGATTGGCTGCCAACACTTCAAGTAAATGGACACTCAGAAGGGGGGAGAGGCAAAATCCCACTACTCTCATCTCCCCAGTAACACCTATGACACATACAGAGGAGTAGCAGATTGCAATCCAAAGGTGGCACGTGCTCTGTGAAAAATACTGCCCTCACTCACAAAATTGTGACATGCTTCATCATCAGGCTTGCTTCAATACACCCCTGCGCAGACCAACGCCTGGGGTGGAGCAAAACAGAGGGGAAGACAATACAAACAGAAAAATATATACAAATAAACATTGGGATCACCGAAAGAAAAGTGCATTCAAGGTTAAAACTAACTCGGTGGTGTCTCTGCTCAACCATTTATTCCTGGAGCCACCGGCTAGGCTTAAAAACGTGAAGGATGGTGGTGATAGGAGAAGTTTTAAGAGTTCCTTCACCTCTCCTTACTGCCAAAGTGTCAACATGTTTCTGCCGTATTGTGAGTGCCCACAGTGTTGGGTCACACCGGCATTCCTCAGGACCCTTTCGGATCCCAACACGTGATTACCCTCTGTACCACGGTTCTGTTTCCTCGGAATCAGTCTTTTCCAAGGAGAGGGTACCCCTAAGTAACACATACTTGATATCCTGCAGGGGAAAGCACAAGGGTAATAAAAGTAAATTACTTGTGCTAGGGTAGCTGACAGGTGTGCAAACACAGACACTCAAAGTATCCTTTCCTCAATCTCATAATTGAAGGCACATATGTTCTACCTAAGCTGACCCATTAGGTCTTGAGAACTGTCTATACATCCATGCTAGAACATATCATGCAGTAATAGGATAGTTTCCCTTAAACCAATCGCAGGTGATCATACTACACTGGACCAAGGGTCCTATGCACATCCGTTGCGCACACTCAACCAGTGCAGCAAGAAAAACAACTCACCGAGTTTCATCAATGTAGTGCTAAAACTGGCGAGTAAATGGGAGAGACTCCCTGTGGTAAAACTCGAGTGGAGAATAAAAACATAGGTAAAATGGATTAAACAGTAGCATGTTATGTTGTGATGATAGATACGATCCAGTGGTGGGTGTTGTTTAAAATTGATTGTCTAAACAAGTGGTACATCGTGAGTCAGTGAGGCTCTCAACATTGTAAATCAACCTCTAGGCAGTGCCCCGAAACTATCAGTACTGTTTAATGTTTAGGCTGTCTTTTGGCCCTTCGCTTAATGATGTAATACTACCCCGTGAAATACCTGGTGTAAAGGTCGGTGGTCAAAAAATACCCAGTGTGGTAATGCGATAATGCGATATAAATTGGCGGGGCCATCGTCACCACTCAAGCAAGTGGCGTCTAATTGTGGTTCCGCCCTGCGGAACACCCCTCCCCCCGCAACTCCTTACTTCATCAAAGTGGGTAGCTCTGCCTGGAAACTGTCCAACTCTCGCCGTGAAGGTGGCAATGTGCAGATCTGATGCTCCTCTCATAGCGAGGGGATTTCTGTTCACATGACGGGCTTCGAGTCCCGTGATCGTGTCATGTGACCATGATATGTATTGACATCACTGCGTCGCTAGGGACGCGGTTGTCTGGCTCGTGTTCGCGCAATTCAGAAATGAAAAACTTTATCTTTCATGTTGTTTATGCACATGGGGGAAGGATCGAAGGTTAATTGTAAACAACCACTGTGGACCCAGAAAAAGTTAGGTATTGTAACTAGTGCTGAAATATGGCATACAGCATCTGTGATTGGAAGGCCTAATGTGAAATACTTATGGTATAGTATATGACTATAGACAAAGGGGCATTGCCTGTATTCAAGGCGTATTAGGGAGGGATTAACAGGGAGTGGAAAAAGCCCCTGCTAAATCGATCCATCCCCACCGTGTGGGGCCTCTGCGCGTAGAGAATGGGATCTCTATTACTGAAGCTATGTGTTCAGAAAAGCAATAGTGTTTTAAATTATTATAAAGGATAATTTAAACTGTCCATAGCGGGTGATATTATTTCTTATTGATTAGACCCCCAGGGCACATGTCTAAGAGACCTGGTGGTGAATGATAAGGAATGACAAGGGTCTTGTTCACTCCTATCTATTTATGGTATTCCCCAGGATATGATCATTCAATCCAATCTCGTGGCTCTTCAGCCTATACACCCATTTCTGTTCTCTTATTAGGAGTAATCTTTTTTTGTCTCCTGTATTTGAGTTGAATCTTGGTTTGTCCAGCACGGTCCAAGCTAGGTCGTTAACTCTGTGGTGTTGTTCCAAATAATGTGCCGAGAGTTTGGTGTTTGACTTCTGGCACCTAATGGTGCTTCTATGCTCCATAATCTGTGTTTTCACTTTTCTTGTGGTCATGCCTATATACTGTTTTCTGCAGGGGCATGTAATGAGGTAGATCAAGTTCTCTGAGTTACAATTGGTCTCTGTCCTCTGTTCCCATGGATATTGCAGGCCCACATCTATGCTTTAGAATTCTTGGTCAAGTGGCATACATCGCATGAGCCACACCTCGTTTGTTCCGTGATGGGTGGTAATGCCCTTGGTTCCTGTGTATTGTTGGGTGTAGTGGAATGGGGTCTAGTATGGACTAGGATATCCCTCAGATTTGCACTTCTCTTAAAGGAGAATAACGTTTTTTCTACGTCAAGCCCATTTGAATTTAGTATGCACCAGTTTTTCAGTATGAGCCGTTTTATATGGTGTGAGGCTGTGTTGAAGGTCATGACAAAGACTGGTTTAGTCATGGTCGGTTTTTCCACCTTCTCCAATAAGTTGTCCCTGTTCGTGTTCGTAGCCCTCTTCTTGGATTTTTTCAACACCTTTTCTGGGTATCCTGTGTAGTTTTTCTGTCAGGTGTTCCGCTTCTTTGTTGAAGGTGGTTCTGTCCGTGCAGTTACGTCGGAGTCGGAAAAATTGCCCCACTGGTAAATTTTCCCTAAGTGATTTAGGATGGAAACTCTCAATAGAGAGTAGGGAGTTCTTGTCCGTGGGTTTGTGGTAGACCCGAGTGGAGAGCTTTCCGTATTTTGGTTCTATCACCAGATCCAGGAACGGTAGTTCTGTGTTGGTCACTGTAGATGTGAAATGCAATAAAGGGTTGCGACAGTTCAGCCACTCTAAAAATCTTTGGACCGACTGTTCGTCACGTCTCTAAATCACCAGGACGTCATCAATGAATCTTTGCTATAGTCTGATTGTTGTGAGACCATGGGTTCCCCTCGTAGATGTTAGTGTTCTGAAATGCTCCAACATACAAGCCCACCAGGCTGGGGGCGAACGTGCTCCCCATGGAAGTACCGTGGGTCTGTAGGTAAAGGGTGCCTTCAAATTCGAAGAAGTTTCTGGTGAGGGCAATATCGGCCAGGTTGAGGATGAAGGCTCTCGGGGTTTGGTACAGCCACTCTTCCCCAAAAAGAATGTCTTCCAGAACCCTCAATGTTTCGCTTTGAGGGATGTTTGTGTACAGGGCCTCGATATCAAGGCCCAGCAAGAACTCACTTTGTGGGTCGAAATCAATATCTTTCATGAGGTTCAAAACGTCACGTGTATCCTGTACACATGCCTGCATCTTTTGTACTAGCGGTTTGAGATAGAAATCACAGAATTGTGGCAAGGGTTCTAAGATGGATCCGATCCCTGATACCATCAGCCTGCCTGGGGGAGGACATGTGGGTTTATGTATTTTGGTGAGTATGTAGAAATATGGTGTGATGGGTTGATCATTAACCAGATAGTCAGCTTCCTGTTTCGAGATCCAGTTGTTGGCTAAGCCCTCTTCCACTAAAGAGGTAATTTCCTTCGCGATTTTCATAGTGGGGTCTTTTCTTAATATTTTGTAGTTTCTTTCATCTGATAAGAGACGTAGGCATTCTTCGGTATATGTTTTTCTATCCAAGATGACTATGGCGCCCCCTTTATCCGCTGGTTTGATGATGAGGGAGTTATTTTCTTTAAGTTGTTGCAGCGCTTCTTTTTCAGTGTTGTTGAGGTTCATAAATGGTCGTGTCTCCGGCCTCTGCAGGGCTTCAAAGTCATGGATGACTGACTGTTCGAAGGTGGCCACTTCCACTGGTAGTGCTGCAATAGGAGGGGTGAAAGATGACTTGAGGCGTCGAGATGTATCCCCGGATTGGTCTTCCCTCTCCTCTTTGTCTTTAAAGAATACCCTCAGTCTGATGTTCCTAAAGAAAGCAGCTAATTCCTGCCGAATTTGGAAATGGTTCAGTCTATTTGTGGGGACGAAGCCAAGCCCTTTGTGCAGGAGTTTTTCTTGTGAGGAGGTCGGGGTGTTTTGAGAGATTGTAAAATAAAGAGAGAGGGGCCTCTAAATCCCAGAGGAGTGAGGCACCAAACTGACAATGTCAAAAAGAATTCTCCTATGGGAAGAATAGCAATACAATCATCCACACCTTAAACAGACTCATTCAGTGATCAGATAGAGAATCAAGGGGACCGGATCCTGAAACCCAATACTAAAAATAGATAAAGACTAAAAAGGTACTCTCAACTGTGACAATTATCACAAATGCAAATATATTTGTGCGTCGGCAGCGTTTCGGTGGGTATTATCATTAAACACCACCTTCTTCAGGACAAACAATATTTGCCCCGGATATTGATCTAGGGTCGTGTAGGATACAAAGTCAGAGGATTCCAAGCCTTCTGTACCACCAAGGCTTCTATTTATGCCTGTATATATCCTGTTGTAATGTCAGCAAAGGAAATTGCCCATATGATGAGGTATAAAAAGATGCCCCTTAGAAATTTAGAAGCCTCCTCACATTTCAAAGTCCAAGCATCAACATTTTAGTTTATATCGATCGAATAAAACAACAAGGACTGGTCACCATGTGAACTTCAGTGCGTGTAAAAGAATCTATTTCTCTGCGGGGTGAAGAAACCTCCGTTGACGCACTACATTGGGGTCACCAGGAATAATTAAGAAACAACAGTATCAACTTTATCCATGGTTGACCTTATGTGACATGATAACACCGTCTTATCTATGATCTTGTCCCCCTTGTACCCCCTTATTCTCTTCCATTATTTTTTTCCTTACTTTCTTCCTTTTTATTTTATTTTACTTTCTGGATAATTGCCTAATGTGTTTTATGGGTTTTTATTGAATTTGTGTATTACATGTTTTTTAACTTGTGTATAAGAATCATATGCTGCTGGTGATTTAGTGTATTTTCATACATGAAAAGAATTATATGCTGCTGATTGCTATTTGCACATGAATAGAACATTTTTTTTATATAATGGTCTATACTTATACTGTACTGAATTTTTTTTAATCTAAATAAATTTGCATTTGTGATAATTGTCACAGTTGAGAGTAGCTTTTTAGTCTTTATCTATTTTTAGTATTGGGTTTCAGGATCCGGTCCCCTTGATTCTCTATCTGATCACTGAATGAGTCTGTTTAAGGTGTGGATGTTTTGAGAGATTGACTACGAGTGAGCCTCCCTGCTCGTCCCTGGCATTAGGTTCTGTGCCATGCTCCTAGTGATGCGTTGGTCTAGGTCCTCCCATGAGACCCTTTGTTGTCCTCTTTGTTTTCCTCTGCCCTTTCCCCTGCCTCTGCCTAAAAAAGGGGGTGGGGGCTGTGGGAATTGTGGCTGTGGGAATTGGGGATTTTGAAAGCCCTGCTGATGTGGGTACACCATTCCTGGCCAACCAAAGCCCTGGTTTGGGTAGGTTTGGAAGGGTGCAGGAAAGAAAGGGCGGGGTCCCCTCTGAGATCCTCATCCTCTCTCTCTCCTACTCTGGGGGAATTCATAATCACTCCCGTCGCTGCTACTACTTTGAGTGTCCAGATCTCTCTTTCCTGATTGAGAACCTTTCTTCATCTCGGCCTGTTTTTGTTGAATGTACTCATCGTTGGTGTAAGGGTAGACCTTCTCTTTAGAGAAGCGCTTAAGGTCTTTTTGTAATTTGTTGATCTTAGATTGCATAAGGTATTTCTTATATTCTCCTAGCTCATTGTTCACTTCATCTAGTTTTCGTTTGTATGTGGCTAAAATCACATTGGTTTTGAGCCCCTGTTCACTGATCTGTATCTGAATCACCAAGATGTCAGCCAATCTTTTTGCTGTATTGATGATGAGGATTAGTCAGTCCCTGGTGCACTTCCAGGCTATGAGGGCCTAGTCACGTCAGAATGCTGCATCCTCTAGGAAGATAAGGCGTTCATTTGTCACCAGGAGACCCCGTGGTGCCGTGTTGCCCCTAAGATATTCCGTGAGAATTGCCTCATGCAATATTGTTTTGACATGCGTTTTTTAAGTTCTAATAGTGTGTCCAAGCCCTCGCCCTGTGTGAGGACTTGATTGATCATGGTGTCACCCAGTAACAATGGTCCTGCCAGTATTTCTGCTACTGTATATTCTCCAAACGACAAACCCTGATCTTCTTCCATGGGTCTGTCTAAGTAGTAGCCTACTAGGGTAGTGAATAGGTGCTGTGATATCAATAAAAATGTATAATCGTGACCTGTGCTGTCTAGTGCTCAATGGCACATAATACCCCTGCGGCTAGGCTGCCGCTCAGACCAGTAAATGCACACTCAGAAGGGGGGGAAGGCAAAATCCCACTACTCCGACCTCCCCAGTCACAACTATGACACACACAGTGGAGTAGCGGATTGCAATCCAAAGGTGGCATGTGCTCTGTGAAAAAATACTGCCCTCACTCACAAAATTGTGACATGCTTCATCATCGGGCTTGCTTCAATATACCCCTGTGCAGACCAATGCCTGGGGTGGAGCAAAAGGGAGGGGAAGACAATACAAACAGAAAAATATATACAAATAAACGTAGATGTCCCAGCCCCCCCATTGCCCCGAGGACCATCACCTCCCAGGGCTATATTAAATTAAAATGTGTGGGGGAGCTCCAGCTGCCCACGCAGCCCCGGGGACTACCACAATATTTGTTGGAAGACACCTGCGGGATTGTGTCAAAATTTGCAATGATTTTGGGCCCAAGTGGTGGTCCCTTAGTATCACCCCATGAGGCATAGGGGTGCCCCTACCCTGCCCCCTTAGTTTTTCTCAAAGTTCAGGACTGGGGACTCTGTCTCCAAGTCCTGTAATGGCTACCAGCCAACAGTGGCTTACTTTGATGTTATGTGTGAGTTCATCTGTTACATCGCAAGTGTACCGTGCACTTGACCCTGGCCGCACAGCTTGAATTGGTGATTCGAACAAAATCTTATAAAGTTAACCAATATTGCAAACTTATAATATACTCTTTCAAACACATTCATGTATCCGATTCCATTATGATATTTTTTATTCTCTGCGGATTCCTCTCCGCTCTTACATAATCATAATTTATCATTCATTGGATTGGTCCCTAAACTGACATTTTTTATGGAAATATCTATGTATTATATAACAAATGTTATTTTCTCATTTGAGTAAAGGATGATAACTTGAGTGGCTCAATTTTAATCTGTTAGTTTTTATGATATAATTTAGTCAACGGCCAACTTGAGAAACCATTATCTGGAGCCTTTGGCCTTAAGCTCTGTGTAGCATTCATCTGTCTTCCCTAGTTGTATGTAATTTCATAGAAAAAAAATCATGGAATGACATTACTGAGAAACCATTTCACCTAAAGTATTTTATGTAACATTTCAGAATGAATGGCATTTACCAATCCATAGAAATCCATTCATAGAAAGTCTTTTCATAAGAAATTGGCTTTTGTATGCCTATTTTTTTAAGGTGTAAATACAGCAGTTGCAGATCTTACTTTCAGAAACAGTTGTGATGGAGGTATACTATTTCAGTCCTTTACTTCAGGAGACATTATTTCAGATTTATATCTTTTACATTGTCGAACAATATCCTCCGATGCTTTTAATTCACTGGCCCCTCACAGCCCCTAAACACCATAAATTCCTGCCCCCTAAAAATCCCTCACCACACCTAAACTACATCTGACCTCAAAGCCTAAAAGCCTTTTCTATCCCTAAACTTCACCTATTTATCTCACTACACCTAAACTATACCCATCCCTGACCCCTAAACTACACCCCTCCCTGAACCCTGAAAGCCCTTTCTACCCCTATATTTCACTCATTCCTGAATGTAAAACCCTTCATTACCCATAAACTCCACCAATTCCTACACCCTAAGAATCCCTTTCTATGTCTAAACCCCAGGGCTCCCTGACTCCTAGAAACCCCTAACCACACCGAAACTCCGCCCATACCTGAACCTTAAGAAAACCCCCACCACCCTTAAACACCACCCATCCATGACCCCTAAAAACCCTTCACAACCCCTACACTCTACTCATAACTGAACCCTAAAAAACCCTTTCTACATTTAACCTCTACCCATGCGTCAATCCCGAAAACTCCTCACCACCTTAAACTCCAACCAATCCTGAACCCAAAAAATTCTTCACCATCCCTAACCTCTACCCATCATTGAACCTTAAAAACCCTAACCAGCCCTAAGCTCCACTCACCCTGGAACCCGAAATTACCTCACACTCCTAAACTACACGCATCTATGAATCCAAAAACCCCCATGACCTCTAAACTCTACTCATTCCTGATACCTGAAAAAAAAAACACTATCCCCAAAATCCACCCTTCCCTGAACTGTGCCTGAACTCCACCCATTCCTGAACGCTAAAACCCTTGATCGCCATTAAACCTTACCCATCCCTGAACCCAAAACACCTCCACTTGTCCTAAACTTCACTCCAGATTGATGTATTTTGTATTTTTACTTAAATTATCTTTCCTTTGAAATGTTTCCTTTAAATTTTGATTTATTTGTATTTGCTTAAAATTGCATTTCCTTAAAATTGGTTTCCATGATTTGGTTTCCTCCAATGTAGTTTCTCAGTTTTCGTTTTCCCATTAATTCACATACATCAATCTTCCCTATATTGTACTAATCCTCTGTGCACAGCCTTCAACTGTACACAATAGGCTCTTGGCACAGGCTGTGGCCTACAGCCATGATCAGCCCCCTTTCCTATTAATACTTATAGCTTGTTCCTATACAGAGTGCAAATGCCAAAGGTCACCCGGCTGCTATGCATAGAGTCAAAAAGTTGAAAAGTGCAGATAGAGTTGGGAAAGCCAGGTTTTCAAATACATCCTAAAATTACAATAACAGGTCATAGCTTATAACTCAAGTGGAAGAGATTTACAGATGGAGGCTGCTTTATACCAAAAAGCATGGACACCCTGACAGAATTTTGTATTCCTAGGTTTACATAGCAGAGAGTCCTTGGCACAGCGAAGATAGCTGGGTGGAATGAAGTAGGTGAACAGTTGTTGTAAAAAAGAAGTACTTTAAAACAAAGGTAGAGAATCTTGAACATTAAGTGCTTATGTATGCGGAGCAAATAATTTTTTTTGTTGATGATTTGAGAGGGGGCTGAAGAAGGACATTTAAGAAGAAGCCTTGCTGCAACCTTCTGAGCCAGTTGCAATGAGTGAGTGGTATTCGTAGGCATACCCCAAATAGAAGACATTTCAGTAGTCCAGACATGAACCAATGATATACTGAACAATATTAAAATGAATGTTTCCTGGACAGAAAAGGAGAAATTATGTTAGAAAAAAAGGCATATGTGCTCCTAAGGTTTTAAGAGATTTTGTCATCGAAGTATACACAAAGCATTTTGCCAAGTGGAGAAGATGTAGGGGAAAGAGTCTGGCCATGATGCAGGTGACAAGATAGGACCCCTCCCATCACCAGTTATCGTTCATCCAGACCACAAAGTTTGAAAGATAAGTGCAAAAATTAAAAAGTGTTACCTTAAACGTTTTATTGAGTCTGAGAATCGGCCGTGTGTCATTTGCATAGCCTATAGAGGTCAGCCCAAAGGAGTGAATGAGTTTAGCCAAAGGGACTACATAAATATTGAACAGAGTTGGGTTGAGGGAGAAGCCCTGAGTAGTCCCAAGTCAATTGGACTGACAATGAGCAAAAAGGTGGTATGAGGACCTTCTGGCTTTGATTGGAGGAGATCCAGTCCAATAATTTGCCCTTACATCTAGCCTCAAGTAGCCTAGAGACCAGTACCTCTATCGAAGGCAGCAGACAGAGACTGCAATATCCTACAATACCTATTGTGCATGGTCTTCCATCTGACCTAACTAACTAGCTACATGTGTAAGTTGTGGCCTTCACCGATGTCTATACCTAATTCACCTGTTCACACAGCAAGCATATCACCTGTAGCTATGAAAATCAAACAGAAAGTGGAACACATGACTTTAAGTCACACTTTATACAATGCCCATTGAATGCACTGTCTGTAGCCATTGGCCATGTAAAATGGCCTCTGGGGCCAGGTCATAGCCTTTGGTCATGTCTTTTGCCTTTTCTCATACCCCAGAATACATTGCACACATGCTTTAGCCATGTGCATTAATCTCTGAGTGTAGACCATGGTGTGTCAAAATATCCAACATATCCCATACCTATGGCCCATGGTTTTACCAGTGAATAATGGTGTCTGGCTGCAGCACATGAACTTTCTTAATAGAAGATAGAAGTCAATGGAGTAATTTATTATTTTGCAGTTTCAGTGCAAATATTTCTTTTTAAAACATAACAGGTGCTGTAACTCAGCCTTTCGAATATGTTGATGTGGAGTAAGCACAAAGTTGCTATCTTCACCGATTTGTCTATTTGTATATGTCTGTGTTACTCCAGCCTTATTCGAGTTACACAAGGACCTCTAATAACATCCTGTTGTTCTGCAGTTAGGAGCAAAATACTGTTGTAATGGCTGTTGCTTTAGGAACTGTTATAGCAACAACAAAGCTTTTGCACCTTTGGACATCATTGAAGAAGCCTTTGCAGCTACAGAGGAAAATCTAGTAATGCTGTATGCTACTGCGCTCAAATTGTGTCCTGTTCATTGTGATATATTGTGATGGGAGGCTTTGCAAAGCTTTCTTCCTACTGCCCGTAATGCTGCTCTAGACATTGTTCCTTTGCTTGTCCTTTGACGAGGCTGGCCTCACAGAAGCATAATGCGATGCTTCCGACCGCCTGGCTGATTGTCCCTTAAACAGTCTTGCTTGCTGTGATGGTAAGTTGTGCAAAATGATCGATGAGCGTGGAGTATTTGTGTAGATGTAGGTGGAGGATTAAGCATAGGTGGTGCCCTTTACAATTCAGTTTCGATAATATAATTTCTTTTACAGGTGTTAATATGAGAGAATGAGGCCATCTGTAGAGGGATGGCCCCTTATCAGTGGTGATTGACCACAAAGCTTCAATGCAGGCAAACCAATTTGGCTAATGCTAGATAAGCCAGAGGCATTAATGTCTCATTGGCAGTGTTTGAAACATTGATTCTGTATTCTTAGTCCCATCTCTCCTCGTAAATAGTTCAGAACTTTGCTCTTTTAGTGTTCTCTCCACCTTTCCAGTTACATCAATTCACTACAGTGCACTAGTGAATATTAGGCACAATAGGATGGACCTTAGTGTTTTTTTGACACACAATACCCTGAACTTCTATCATTTAATTTTTATATGCTAACTTATTTGTGGCCCATTCCGAGATTTTTCATTCTTTTGCACAATACCATCTTGAAATGCCTCTAGTATTTTGTTAAAGCTCCATCCCCTTGTTCTTACCTTTTCTCTGCTTTAATTTTATCCCCACCTTTCCTTCTTCCATCCCACTACATTCTGGGTGTTCCAACACTTACCTTGCCTTTTAAGGTCTTGCCTGAGGGAGCGCATGCACTATCATTTGCAGAGGTCTTTTTTTTTACTTTAAAAAAAAAAAGCAAACTAAAAAGAACTTAGGGCCCGCCAGTTACTTACCACTGCAAGGTTGGCTTCATTGCCACTCTTATTTCCTGTCTTTCATTGGTGAGAACATGTGAGGGCGTCAGCTTCAGCTTGCCTTTGTGTGTTTGTCTCTTCCCTGGAGCATGGACTAAGTACTTATTGAGTTCTTCATTGGTGTTCATCCACGCTGCGTGCACTGGGATTATGGCGCCTTTTTTTCTTGCAAGGCAAGTTTATTACGAGTAGGCGTGAATATTGTAGGTGCAAATGACTTTATAATGCAAAGCGTGCATACATCACTTTACGATATAAAGTAATTTTCATGCTCTTTTGTTGTCTCTGAGCAGTAAGCGTGGAGACAAAAACCTTTTGAAGATTAATTGAACATACTTTAAATTATAAAACAGGTGCCCTATAAATACATTTTGGCCGTTGTTCCTTTTAGTAATTATGAAGCTATAAACTTACACCCTTCCTTTAAGACTGTTGCCAGGCAGTATGTGTTTCTAAGAATTAACGTTTGCTGCTGTGTGACATTTACTTATTTGTTGATTACCAGTTTTAAACTTTAGAGGATTTTTTAATTACCATGAAAACGCATGAGGACTGATTCACAAAGGTAAGCTTACACTTTTTTGTAAGTTTACGATTTTTGCAATTCACAAAGGAATTGTACGAGTAGTATCTTTATAACTACCTATCTTTTTATGTGTGGAGACTTTGCCATGAGTGCGGAGACTCCACAGTCGTAAAGATACTACCCAGTAAAATTCCTTTGTGAGTTGCAAAAATTCATATACTTACATAAACGTGTAAGCTTACATTTGTGAATCCGGCCTGCAGTGTATTCAAAGGGTTTATGATTCACCCATGCCTCATTTTACCTCTCCCCATCCCTAAACCTTAAAACCACTGTAGGAAGGTAGGATCTGACTGCATAGTTACCCCCACTTTTTGCCTGGTGTTTTGCTGGTTTTTGACTAGTCTGACTGGGATCCTGCTAATCAGGACCCCAGTCTATCTGCTTTCTCCCTAAATTGTCACACATGTACTTTGGTACACTCCAGATTGGATACTGGGGTACCCTTATAAGTCCCTAGTATATGGTACCCATGTACCCAGGGCATAGGTACCCCAGAGGCCTCCCATGGGCTGAAACATGTATTATGCCACCCATGAGAGGCCATACAAAATGGAACTCCAGGACTGCTACTGCAACCTGTGTAAGCTGGTGCTTGCACCACTTACTTTAGATATAGGTTCACTATATCTATTGGTCACTACACCTAAATCTTATGTCACCCCTATAGCAGGCCTTAACAATCCTGAAGGCAGGGTGCTAGGTTTTTAATGAGAGGGTGCCCCTGCATGAGCAGAGCCTCTCTGCAGCCTTCAGAGACCATTCTCCCGGGTTGCCTGTGACTCAGCCGGACATATAGGTCACGGTAAATGCTATATCGAAAACGGCTGCATAGAAACATATCGTGTTTGGTATCAAACACCTTGGAATCATACCTCCCACACCAGTAACTGGTGTGGGAGGTATGATTCCACCCTTCAGAAGCAAGCTTCGTGGGGTCACTGGTCTAACCGGTGCCAGCCTTCTCGACCCTGACAGCACAAAATGGATGCTGCCGACCAGAGACACATTTCTGCCCTCCTGCTGCTGAGCCAAGCTCGAGCAGAGGAAGGCAGCACAATAGGCATCCTGTCACAGGGAAGTGTGACCACCTCCCAGACAGGGTTTAGTGTATTGGGGCTGGGTGGGTGCACTCTGAGAGTTCCTGAAAGTCTGCATCTGAGGCACATTTGGTGTGCCTGTGCATAGTCCAGCTCTAACCAGTTCTGGGAGCCATTGGCTCCTGCTCTGGTGAGAAACTGGACAAAGGACATGGGTGTAACCACCCCTCTGTCCTGCCCCTCCCCTAGGAGGGTCCCCTGAATCTGTCCAACCCTCTCCCGTGGGTACAAAAGGGCTTACCTGGCTGTAATACCTTAGGTTTTACGTGGACAAGAATCAACAAGAAGAAACCACTGACCTTCGACCGTCTGGGCACTCTGGACTTCGCTGGACCTCGACTGGGCTCGACTTCATCCCCCTTTTCGTCCGAAGCTTAGTTCGTGCAAGTGCTCCATACAGGCTCTGTGCAGGAATTGTGGTGCACTAAAGACAACTGAAGAATCTCTCTTGGAGTGAAGGAGTCACTCCCCTGCATTCGCAGGCACCTACCTGCAACTGACTGTTCTGCTTCTCCTGAGCTGCTGTGGACTCTGAAGATTTCAGCAACACAGGCGGTGGGTTCCCGAAGGTCCCTGAGGTCGATCTGCCCTCTCACCGAGTTTGAGGCCAGTATCCCTTGTGGGGACTGCATAACCCGAACCCCTGTGCACTGCATCTATTTGCAAGTGCATATGCTTGTTGGCAATTCCCGAGCTTGTGCATTGGACTCCATGTAGTCCTGACCCTGAGCAGTATTTTCACCAAAGAACTCCAGCCTCCTTGCACTGAGTTCTTCGTGGGCTGGCACTTTGCAATCTTGCCCAAGGCCCCCTTGCGACTCCTGGTCCTTCGGGCTGCGGGTCCATCTGAGGGTCATCTTGATTTCTACTGGGCTTTCCTGGTTGCTCCAGATGTGCCCTGACCTCCCAGTGCTTGGTGAGTCCCCTGGACCTTGCTGGTCCACACCATAACCTGCTTGACCGTCCTGCATGGGTTGCTTTTGCCAAGGCTTGTTGGTGCTCCAGCCGGACACCGACCCCTCAGCACTCAACATCCTTCATGGGACAGCTCTTCTCTGGCTCCTGGTCATCCTCGATGTCTCCTGGTCCTTGTGACTGCAGAGTCAAGCATCCCTTCTTCGCACCTGAAGCAACCGACATCGGTGGGCATTCGTCTACCGAGCCCCTGGTCACTCTGAAGTGACCCAGGCTCTGTCCCCTCTGCTTTCAGGTTCCATCTTTCCCGAATCCAGGCTTGGATTCCACCAGACCCTTTTCACCTTCATGGCAGCAGTACTTCTTTGCAGCTCTCAATTGAGAATGACAGCAGTTTCTGACGCCACTTCTGACCTATGCACCCGGCTCCTCTGGGATAGGTAACTCGGGTACTTTGGTATCCATGGGTGGGGTGGCTCTTCAAACTCTTAAGTTCCAACAGGTTTGCTCGAAGTCCTCCTAGAAGGGTCCTTAAACTTTAAAAGTGTAACCTCCACTTCCCCATAGAATTGTACAGAGCCCGCGGTCGTGTTCCCACACTGAACCCGGCCTCCGTGGGGTCCCTGTCTACTCACCTTGGGTGTTTCCTTGGGGTCCCAGCGATTCTACGTGCTCCAGACCTTGTCTTGATCTCAGTCGTGACTGTTATACCACTATTTTAGTATATGGTTTGGTCTCCCCTGGAGCCCACTGTGTATTGTGCTACTTACAACTGTTCTGTTGATCTCGTATTGTGTGTTTTGTGTTCTATCCTCGTGTAGAGGATAGTAGAGAGTGTTATATTAATAAATACATCTTTTTTATATAACTACTGTGTGGTTCTCCTTCATTTAGTCATTCAGGAGGTGATATTCTGGTAAAACAAGCTGGTTTACATTCCTTCAAGATTAAGCCTGAAGGCTGCTCTCCACAGCTACCACTAGGCTAGCTTTCATTAAGGTTATCTTTGACCTCATACATCATAAGTGTCGTTTGGACTGGTGCAGGGTGCCCACTTTAATTAGTGGACAGCATATACCAGGCCAACTTCTCACAACCACCATTACCTCAGTTTACCTCTACTCATCTGAACCCTAAAATCCTCACTTTTCCTCTACCCACCACAAAACCCACACCCTTACCTCTCTTTACAGCTACCGATCCCTGAACACTAAAATCACCCTTATATACCTTTTCCACTACCCACCTCTAAACTCTAAAATCAGTACGGGTGGGTGGAACTTGTGGAATTTCACTCTGTGGAATTCTGCAGAGTTACAAAAAATGTGCAAGATTCTGCAGAATTCCGTAAATGGGCAGAAAATGTATGTCTTGCTGCTTGCTCTGCGATTTAACACCGGTAGTATGTTCCGTGCTGAAAAATTAGCACAAACTGAACCATGTGGTGTACAAGTGCACAGCCATTTTGTTTGGCCTGCTCCTGTCATGCCTAGCTTTCCTTGTGTTTCCCAACTTTTTAAATTCCATCCAACCTAATCCACTGCATCTGATCACATACTTCTCAATCCCATTTTACTTTATTTAATTACTGTCTGACTTTTCCTGTTTGTATATTTACGTTTCTGTGTGTTTTTTTATGACTTTATTGTACTTTGTTTTTATTTTCCCATCCCTGCCCGACTCAATTCCCGACTTCGTCACGTGACCATCCCATGAGCCCCGAACATGATGGCAGAAGTAGGCAGCGCCACCCGCACCACCGTGGGCAACATAGACAGACAAGGGTGCAGTCTCGCCCTATCTTTGGAGATGCAGAGGTGGCCACACTCATATTCTGGGCGCAGCAACACCTTCCCTGCTTTGTTGTCAGCAGGCGGCAACCCTGGGAAGGGTTAGGCCCTGCAGGAGCACTGAGTGCTCTCATGATGCACTCAGGAGCAACTGACACACTGCAGGGTGGACATCCTGGATATGAAGCAGAGCATGCTTTTCCAAAAAAAGTGTCAAGGTAGGTTCTGGTTGTCATGGAAAGTTTGGGGGTGATCCGTGCAGTAGGCCAAGAAGTTGGGGCGTGAAATAAGGTTGTGTTTGTAATGTTAATTCCCATAGGAACTTTTAGCCACACCTATATCTCAAAGAAGGTACCCCCTGGAAATACTTTAAGGTCCAAGAGTGAGGGGGAAAAGACAATAAATATACTCTATTAAGAACTCTTGTCAGACCTATATACTTTTACTGGTGGCCTCCCTAAGGCTCATCATATGGGCTGTTCCACAACAATAAGTCTTTCCATTCCAAATTGTCCAAAATTCATTAGTATTTATTAAAATATTTTTTCATTTTATATATGTTCAGGATTTTCTCAAAGAATTCTTTTTACAATATTATGGTTTTTGTTCACAATATCAATCAATACCAACATATACAATCATTTTCAAATATCAATATATAGACATACATCAGATTTTATAGAAAATATTTCATGATTAGCATTGCCACAAACATATTATTTACAGATAAAATGCATGGAAAGACATGAAAAATCCTTTTGGTCATTCATACAACTGACCCCAAGACACACCATCAAACATTTAGTCTCACCAACCAGAACTCTCTCTCACAAGCGACACACTCACACTCAGACAACAATGCTAGGGAAACTTCTGTCCAATTATATGACATACACTTTAGATGACCTAGTGGGCTGACTCAATCTCATAATGTCCCACTATTGTGTTCTCTTTGCGAAGTTTCCCAAAGCTGATCAACGTACGTTTCGGTGGATGTATGTTACTACCACCTTCATCAGGACCACTCACAATGAAGAACTTGTAGGTGAGTGGACTGGGGTTCTCTGATAGTAAGGAGGTGTACATCTTAAATCCTCACTCCTATGGCTATGCCTCGAAATCTAGTGCGTCAACACTTATTCTAAGTGTCAGGCTTTGTGAGTCAAAAAGCACCTTATTGATCTGTGGTAGAATTTGAATGGGGTGCAACGGTATCCAGCTCCTTATACTGTGCAGGAGTATTACTCCATCTGGTTAACATGATTGTATTGGTCCAGTTTGGTTAGCTTAATCACTCCTCATACTGGTATTGTTTTAAAATTTGTATGTTAAGTGTGAAGCTTTACATGCGTATGACTCCCGGCATTCTCAGACAGGGACGTGTTTATGTTGTAAAGCACTCCTTTTATAGTCCTCCTCTAATTTTTCAGTACGGGGCTTTGCACACTTCTTGCTCCTGGCTTTACACCTACACCTATAGCCCGAACCGATGAACGGACTTACACCTATTTTGGCCAGGAGATAGATGTTGGTTCAAGGAAGTGCCTTTTGCTTATTTAGAGTAAATCTGTTCAGTAGTTGTTGAGAAATTTAAGTGTAAAATTATAGTGATATCTCTGGCTGCGGATATTTGGCGGAGGTTTGGAGATGAATCGCTAATGCACGTGCCAATGGGGATGCTCTGATTAGCTGAACACAACGCGAACAGAAAGTTGTGGCTGCCATTTTATATAACGGGAACAGTTCCCGGGGTATGAAAATTTGTGTGAAAGCCCACATGAGGGGTCAGGGTGGAGATACTTTGACCCTATGGTTGAGAAATAGGGGTGTTAGTGGCACAAGTTATGTGTCCAAAATTGATTTTTTTAATCACGCGATATTCGCGACGACGATGCAACAACCAGTGTGGCTCCACATGTAGCGTTGCTAGAACATCGCGACTATCAACGTCATCGTGAATATTGGTGGAAATATAAAAAATATATCGGTGAAACATTAATACGCATTGTAATAGAGCTATTGAGATTCTGATAAATGTTTTTATAGAGATAGTGAGTTATCTACTGTTAGAAATAATTATATAGTTATAATTTTTGAATCAATCAATCAATCAATCACGGCATTTATAGAGCGCGCTACTCACCCGGGAGGGTCTCAAGGCGCTGGGGGAGGGGGTAAGTTACTGCTCGAACAGCCAGGTCTTGAGCTGCTTCCTGAAGGAGAGATGGTCCTGGGTTCGCCGAAGGTGAGTGGGGAGGGAGTTCCAGGTCTTGGCTGCCAGGTAGGAGAAGGATCTTCCTCCGGCGGTGGTTCTGCGGATGCGTGGTACGGTGGCGAGGCGTGGCTGGTTGATCGTAGCTGGCGTGTGGGCGTGTAGAAGGTCATGCGGTCGTTGAGGTACTTTGGGCCCAGGTCGTGGAGGGCCTTGTGTGCGTGGGTGAGGAGTCTGAACGTGATTCTCTTGCTGACGGGGAGCCAGTGCAGGTCTTTCAGGTGTCCGGTGATGTGGCTGTGTCGGGGGATGTCCAGGATGAGTCGTGCGGAGGCGTTCTGGATGCGCTGGAGTCTTTTTGAAGTTTGGCTGTGGTTCCGGCGTAGAGGGTGTTCCCATAGTCCAGTCGGCTGGTGACGAGTGCCTGGGTGACGGTCTTCCTGGTTTCAGTGGGGATCCATCTGAAGATCTTGCGGAGCATGCGCAGGGTGTTGAAGCATGAAGATGAGACGGCGTTGACTTGTCTGGTCATCGACAGGGAGGAGTCCAGGATGAAGCCCAGGTTGCGTGCGTGGTCCGTTGGCTTGGGCGCGGTGCCCAGGGCCGGGGGCCACCAGGAGTCGTCCCAGGCGGAGGGTGATGAGCCCAGGATGAGGACTTCCGTCTTGTCTGAGTTCAGTTTAAGGCGGCTGTTCCTCATCCAGTCGGCGACGTCTCTCATCCCGTCGTGTAGGTTGGCTCTGGCGGTGGTGGGGTCGTTGGTGAGGGAGAGGATCAGCTGGGTGTCGTCGGCGTAGGAGATGATGTTGAGGTTGTGTCGGCGTGCGATGGCTGCGAGGGGGCTCATGTAGACGTTGAAGAGGGTTGGGCTGAGTGAGGATCCTTGTGGAACGCCGCAGATGACTTCGGTGGCTTCGGATCTGAACGGGGGGAGGCGGACTCTCTGGGTTCTTCACTGAATGTGATGGTGGCAATTGAATTCCTGCTTTTGTTTTTCGTTTTCACGACGTGTCTGGGGGATTGCGATTACCAACGTCATCACGGTCTCCGGAGTCACTGCAAAAAGATAAAATTAGTTTTAGGCATGGTTTTTATAGAACTCTCTAGAAAAACATGACTTTAGAGAATAGTGTAAGAAACCCCTAGTGTGTAAAATACTGTAGTATGTGTGGATATATGTATTTTAGACTTTATGGAAAAGGCGCGATCGTCGCGGTTCACGACGTTCCGAATAATGACAAAAATGGAAAATATGTCTGAAAGATGGTTTTTAAAGAAACTTATGAGTTTAAACATGCTTTGAAAGACGTATGTATATAGTAATATGTGTAGTGCAATGTTCAGAATGGATCTTTTTACATATTATTTTTGGATGTGTTGGGGCTATAGAATGTCTGCTTTTATTTTACGCTTTCATGATGTGTCCAAGGGAATCAAAATTACCGACATCATTGGGGTCTCCGGAGTCATTGTGAGAACGGAAAATAAGTTTTAGAGATGGTTGTTCTAGAAATACACTAGAAAAACATGAGTTTGAAGTGTACAGTAATAAACCCCTAGTGTGTAAAATACTGTAATATGTGTGCATATATGTGTTTTCACTTTATGGAAACGGTGCGATCGTCACGGTTAACAACATTATTACGATGTTCTGAATAACCGTGAAAACGAGAAATAGGTCTGAAAGATGGTTTTTAAAGAAACTTAGTAGAAAAATATGAGTTTAAATATGCTTTGAAAGAAGTATGTATATAGTAATAAGTGAAGGGCAATGTACGGAATAGATTTTTTTACATATTATTTTTGGATGTGTTGGTGGCCATTGAATATCTGCTTTTGTCTTCCATTTTTGCAACGTGTACCACGGGGATCACAACATAGTCGCAAAGATCTTCAAAAACTAAAGAAAAAAAAACCTTTAGAAAAAAACTTCACAATATTTCGGGTGCTAGGGTTGCTCTGACGAGAGCCGTTGTGTTCTTTGTGTGTATATGGCTGCTATACATAAGACCGGATGCAGAGTTTCAGGTTACTTAGAAAGACCCTGTTGCCTTCACCTGTAAAGTGCACCCCATCATTTCTATAAATTCCGTGCATGTCAAAACGCAGATTGTTGTTATAGATATAGCCCATGTGATGGTCTCCGAGGAATGCAGAACCAGATTTATTAACATATTTCCTGTGGACAGAATTGATTTGACCACTTCCATTTCTGTCATTGGCATATATTAGAGTACACCAAGACAGGGTGAGGAAAAAGATACATCAGTTCTGCAAAGGTTTCTTTCATTAGGATTTCCAGCCCCACCCCAGTCAATGTGCCTAGGTAATTGCTACCACAGTGCACAATCATGAGGTGAGGAGCTTGGGAATCCACAATGAATTTAACCAAAGCTAGCAACTGATGAAACTTTAACCCTCTCTGGCCAAACCAAATAATCTGCATATTTTGCAAACCCAATACTCTGTCAATACCTCTCTTTTTTGCAGTCTCTTTAGCCCAATAGATATTGCTGTGGCTCACAATCCATACTCCAGGCATTTTGAAGTAAAGGAGGAATAGTAGTCAGGAGAAGGCTGGAGCTGAATGAGGCACTTTTGCAAAGGAAAAGCAGTTAAAATAGAGGCGTTTCAAAAAATATATATTTATATATATTCACTGAATAAAACAGAGGTTTCAGGGACCTTATAGTTAGGGATTAGCATTTAAAAAACCTTAGAAATTCACTGAAAAAACCACAGGTTTCAGGGACGTTATAGTTAGGGATTAGCATTTAAAAATCCTTAGAAATTCACTGAAAAAACCACAGGTTTCAGGGACGTTATAGTTAGGGATTAGCATTTAAAAAACCTTAGAAATTCACAGAAAAAACCATAGGTTTCAGGGACGTTACAGTTAGGGATTAGCATTTAAAAAACCTTAGAATTTCATTGAAAAAACCATAGGTTTCAGGGACGTTATAGTTAGTCAGACATTTCACTCGTATAAAACCAGAGAAATTCGGCCGTTATAGTTAGTTGAGCTAACTATATCTCACGCCCCCACAATGCACTGTTGATAACGTCACATATTACATTACATCACTCATGACATGGTCAGTGACATCACTCATGACATCACTGATTACATCTCAAATGACATCACTGATGACATCACTGATGACATCATCCAGTAACTATGAGTGTTTCTAAAACGTTGACGAATGTTATATATATATATATGCCATGGTGTATTGAAGAATGAGTGGGTGTATGAGTGTCTGAATGGATGATTTAGTGGGTGTGTGACTGACTGTATAGGTGAGTGACTAAACATATCTTAGTGAATGCATGGGTGAATGACTAATCTGTGTGAATGTCTGTGTCAGTCTGTCAGTTGGTGTGTAAGTGGCTGCATGGGTTGGTGATTAGCTACATGAGTGTCTATATGGGTTAATGATTGGTTGTCTGATTACCTGTATGTGTGCCTGAGCATCTGTGTGGGTGTGTGGGGGGTGTGTGTGACTCCCTGCATGGATGTGTGAGTGGGTCATTTACTGGGTGTATGGATTCATGAGTGCATGTGTTAGGGGCTGTATGGGTGAGTGAGTGTGCGTATAGCTGTGTTGGTGAGTGAACGGATATCTCAGTGGTATATGTGTAAGTAACTACATATGTGAAAGGCAGTATATGTGAGTGTTGGAGTATATAAGTGACTAAATGTGACAGTGAGTGATTGTGACATTGGCTACATGGATAAGTGTGTGCTTATGTCAGTGATTGTAGAAGAGAATAAGTATATGGTACTATCTGTATGAATAAGTGAGGTGGTGTGTGTGTATAACTGTATAGATGAGTAAATGGCAGTGTGATTGATTCTTTGGGTGACTGACTAGGTGTTTGAGTAACTCTTTGGGTGAGTGGCGGTGTGCGAGTGTCTGTATGGGTGTATGAGTGGATATATCAGTGGCTGTATTGATGAATGACTGCATGTATGAGTGACTGTATGGGTTAGTAAGTGGATGTGTGTGTAGATGTATGAATCAGTGAGCGGGTATATACTAACTTGTATTGGTCTGTCGATGGTTTCGAGATTGGTAGTCTGTATTTTAGAGTAGGTGTATCAAAGGTTATATTAGGGTGTGAGGAGGTACATCAGATGATCATGTGGATGATGTCATCAGTGATGTCATCAGTGATGTCATTTGAGATGTCATCAGTGATGTCACTGACCATGTCATGAGTGATGTAATATTTGACGTCATCAGCAGTGCATTGCGGGGACGCGTGTTATAGTTAGCTCAACTAACTATAACGGCCGAATTTCTCTGGTTTTGTATGAGTGAAATGTCTAACTATAAAGTCCCTGAAACCTATGTTTTTTTCAATGAATTTCTATGGTTTTTTAAATGCTAATCCCTAACTGTAACGTTCCTGAAACCTGTGGTTTTTTTCAGTGACTTTCTAAGGTTTTTTAAATGCTAATCTCTAACTATAACGTCCCTGAAACCTGTGTTTTTTTCAGTGAATTTTTAAGGTTTTTTAAATGCTAATCCCTAACTATAACGTCCCTGAAACCTCTGGTTTTTTCAGTGAATATCTAAGGTTTTTTAAATGCTAATTTATAACTATGCCTACATAGGTAGGACATGTGCCGAAAGAGGAAGAAAGTCGCAGAAAGAAGCAAGGGAAGTGCAGAAAGAGGCAAGAGAGGTGCAGAAAGAGGAAGAAAGGTGCAGAAAGAAGCAAGAGAAATGCAGAAAGAGGCAACAGAAGTCCAGAAAGAGGAAGAAAGGTGCAGAAAGAAGCAAAAGATGTACAGAAAGAACCAACAGAGGTGCAGAAAGAGCCCTACTTTGACTGTACCTTTCCACAGACTCACACAAAGTAGCCTAATCACTAATCCTTCTCCGAAGATGTCTTAAACCTCACTTTTCTCTTGAAGGTTCACTATTAATCGACTGCTCAGAATGTTAGGCCTACCAAAAATAAAACAGCAATCCTAAGCATATCACTATAGTAAGTCTGACCAAGTTTGTGAAGGTATGCATGCATGTCTATGCTTTTACCTAGTGACATGTTAAATGAAAATAAACATACAAACACTTGAAAACCTGTGTTTCAAACAGCATACTCTGTAAATTTGTGTAAAAAAGGTGTATGCATTTCTTTCTGCTCACAATACAGGGCACATGGGTATTCAATAGTATATTTGAGGGGCTCTATAACACATATATACATAAGACATGTCTGCTTGTGCAACCGAATGACAGAGCTGAACTGAGAAGATTTGACCACCTATAGGAGAAGTTACCCGCTTTTCAGGCTACCATCTTCTGATGCATAACACATGTAAGAATACATATAAACACGTAGACATATACCTCAGTCATGAGAGCACGCACACCTTTAAACTTGACAGCTTGCACTTCCCATTTGAGTACAGAAAGAGGCGAGAGAAGTTCAGAAAGAAGAGAGAGTTGCAGAAACAGGCAAAAGAGGTGCAGAAAGAGGGAATAGGGTGCAGACAGAGGCAAGAGAGGTGCAGAAAGAGGAAAGAAGGGTACAGAAAGAGGCAAGAGGGGTGCAGAAATCTGCAAGAGAGGTGCAGAAAGAAACAAGAGCAGTGCAGAAAGAAGCAACAGAGGTGCAGAAGGAGACAAGAGAACTGTAGAAAGAGGCACGAGAGGTGCAGAAACATGCAAGAGAGGTGCAGAAAAAGGAAACGGGTGCAGAAAGAGGCAAGAGAGGTGCAGAAAGAGAGAAGTAGGGTGCAGAAAGAGGCAAGAGGAGTGCAGAAAGAAGCAACAGAAGTGCAGAAAGAAGCCAGAGAAGTGCAGAAAGAAGCAACAGAGGTGCATAAAGAGGCAAGAGGGTTGCAGAAAGAGGCAAGAGAAGTGCAGAAAGAAGCAACAGAGGTGCAGAAACAGACAAGAGAGGTGCAGAAAGAGGGAAGAGGGGTGCAGAAAGAGGAAAGAGGGGTGCAGAAATAAGCAAGAGAGGTCCAGAAAGAAACAAGAGAAGTACAGAAAGAAGCAACAGAGGTGCAGAAAGAGGCAAGGGGGTGCAGAAAAAGGCAAGAGGGGTGAAGAAACAAGCATCAGAGGTGCAGAAGGAGGCAAGAGAAATACAGAAAGAGGCACGAGAGGTGCAGAAAGAGGCAAGAGGAGTGCAGAAAGAAGCAAGAGAGGTGCAGAAAGAAGCAAGAGAAGTGCAGAAAGAAGCAACAGAGGTGCAGAAAGAGGCAAGAGGGGTGCAGCAAGAGGAATGAGAAGTGCAGACAGAAGCAACAGAGGTGCAGAAGGAGGCAAGAGAAGTGCAGAAACAGGCAAAAGAGGTGCAGAAAGAAGCAAGAACAGTGCAGAAAGAACCAACAGAGGTGCAGAAAGAGGCAAGAGGGGTGCAAACATTTGCAAGAAGGGTAAAGGATGAAGCAACAGAGCTGCAGAAGGAGACAAGAGAACTGCAGAAAGAGACAAGAGAGTTGCAGAAACAGGCAAAAGAGGTACAGAAAAAGGGAACAGGGGTACAGAAAAAGGCAAGAGAGGTGCAGAAAGATGAAGATGGGTACAGAAATAGGCAAGAGGGGTGCAGACAGAAGCAACAGTAGTACAGAAAGAACAAGAGAAGTGCAGAAAGAAGCAACAGAGGTGCAGAAAGAGGCAAGAGGGATACAGAAAGAGGCAAGAGAAGTGCAGAAAGAAGCAACAGAGGTGCAGAAAAGGCAAGAGAGGTACAGAATGAGGGAAGAGGGGTGCAGAAAGAGGCAAGAGGGGTGCATAAAGAAGCAAGAGCAGTGCAGAAACAACCAACAGAGGTGCAAAAACATACAAGAGGGGTGCAGAAAGAGGCAAGCGAAGTTCAGAAAGAAGCAACAGAGGTGCAGAAGGAGGCAAGAGAACTGAAGAAAGAGGCAAGAGAGTTGCAGAAACAGGTAAGAGAGGTCCAGAAAGAAGCAAGAGCAATGCAGAAAGAACCAACAGAGGTGCAGAAACAGACACGAGGGGTGTAGAAAGAGGCAAGAGAAGTGCAGAAAGAAGCAACAGAGGTGCAGAAGGAGGCAAGAGAACTGCAGAAAGAGGCAAGAGAGTTGCAGATACAGGCAAGAGAGGTGCAGAAAAAGGAAACAGGGGTGCAGAAAGTGGCAAAAGAAGTGCGGAAACAAGCAAAAGAGGTGCGGAAAGAGGCAAGAGGGGTGCAGAAAGAGGCAACAGACGTGCAGAAAGAGGCAAGAGGGGTACAGAAAGCGGCAAGAGGGGTGCAGAAAGAGGCAAGAGCAGTGCAGAAAGAAGCAATAGAGGTGCAGAAAGAGGCAAGAAAGGTACAGAAAGAAGCAATAGAGGTGCAGAGAGAGGCAAGAGAGGTACAGAAAGAGGCAAGAGGGTTGCAAAAAGAAGCAAGAGGGGTGCAGAAAGAAGCAACAGGTGCAGAAAGAGGTAAGAGAGGGGCAGAAGGAGACAAGAGAACTGCAGAAAGAGGCAAGAGAGTTGCAGAAACAGGCAAGAGAGGTGCAGAAAAAGGGAACAGGGGTAGAGAAAGAATCAAGAGAGGTGCAGAAAGAGGGAAGAAGGTTGCAGAAAGAGGCAAGAGGGTGCATAAAGAAGCAAAAAAAGTGCAGAAAGAAGCAAGAGAAGTGCAGAAAGAAGCAACAGAGGTGCAGAAAGAGGCAAGAGGGATACAGAAAGAGGCAAGAGAAGTGCAGAAAGAAGCAACAGAGGGGCAGAAAGAGGTAAGAGAGGTACAGAAAGAGGGAAGAGGGGTGCAGAAAGAGGCAAGAGGGGTGAAGAAAGAAGCAAGAGCAGTGCAGAAAGAACCAACAGAGGTGCAGAAACATACAAGAGGGGTGAAGAAAGAAGCAAGAGAAGTTTCGAAAGCAGCAACAGAGGTGCAGAAGGAGGCAATAGAACTGAAGAAAGAGGCAAGGGAGTTGCAGAAACAGGCAAGAGAGGTCCAGAAAGAAGCAAGAGCAATGCAGAAAGAACCAACAGAGGTGCAGATACAGACATGAGGGGTGCAGAAAGAGGCAAGAGAAGTGCAGAAAGAAGCAACAGAGGTGCAGAAGGAGGCAAGAGAGCTGCAGAAAAAGGAACGGGTGCAGAAAGAGGCAAGAGAGGTGCAGAAAGAGGGAAGAAGGGTACAGAAAGACCAGAAAGAGGCATGAGGGGTGCAGAAAGAAGCAACAGAAGCAAGAAAGAATCAAGAGAAGTGCATAAAGAAGCAATAGGGGTGCAGAAATTTGCAAGACAGGTGCAGAAACAAAAGCAGTACAGAAACAACCAAGAGAGGTGCAGAAAGAGGGAAGAGGGGGGCAGAAAGAGGCAAGAGAAGTCAGAAAGAAGCAACAGAGGTTGCAGAAAGAGACAAGAGAACTGTACAAAGGGGCAAGAGAGTTACAAAAACAGGCACGATATGTGCAGAAAGAGGGAACAGGGTTGCAGAAAGAGGTAAGGGAGGTGCAGAAAGAGGTAAGAGAGGTGTAGAAAGAGGAAAGTAGGGTGCAGAAAGAGGTAAGAGGGGTGCAGAAAGAAGCAAGAGAGGTGCAGAAAAAGGGAAGAAGGGTGCAGAAAGAGGCTAGTTGGGTGCAGAAAGAAGCAACAGAAGTGCAGAAAGAAGCAGGAGAAGTACAGAAACAGGCAAAAGAGGTGCAGAAAGAAGCAAGAGCAGTGCAGAAAGAACCAACAGAGATGCAGAAGGAGGCAAGAGGGGTACAGAGAGGCAAAAGGAGTGCAGAAACAAGCAAAAGAGGTGCGAAAGAGGCAAGAGGGGTGCAGAAATGTGCAAGAGAGGTGCAGAAAGAATCAACAGAGGTGCAGAAGGAGGCAAGATGGGTGCAGACAGAAGCAAGAGAAGTGCAGAAAGAAGCAACAGAGGTGCAGAAAGAGGCAAGAGGGGTGCAGACAGAGATAAGAGAGGTGCAAAAAGAGGGAAGAGGGGTGCAGAAAGAAGCAAGAGGGGTGCAGACATTTTCAAGACAGGTACAGAAAGAAGCAGGAGCAGTACAGAAATAACCAAGAGAGGTGCAGAAAGAGGCAAGAGATGTACAGAAAGAAGCAGCAGATGTGCAGAAAGAGGCAAGAGGACTGTAGAAAGAGGCAAGAGAGTTGTGGAAACAGGCAAGAGATGTGCAGAAACAGGGAACAGGGGTGCAGATAGAGGCAGGAGAGGTGCAGAAAGAGGGAAGAGAGGTGTAGAAACAGGCAAGAGAGATGCAGAAAGAGTTAAGAGGAGTGCAGAAAGAGGCAAGAGAGGTGCAGAAAGAGGGAAGAGAGGTGCAGAAAGAGGCAAGGGGTGCAGAAAGAGGCAAGAGGAGTGCAGAAAGAAGCAACAGAGGTGCAGAAAGAGGCAAAAGGTGCAGAAACAGGCAATAGAAGTGCAGAAAGAGGCAAGAGAGTTGCAGAAAAAGGAAGAAAGGTGCAGAAAGAAGCAAGAGAAATGCAGAAAGAAGCAAGAGAGGTGCAGAAACAAGCAAGAGTGGGTTGCACACCATTAGTACCAATCTAACACCCACATTTAGCAATAAGTAAGAGTTCACCATTCGAGGTTTGCAAAGCTATACCACTTGTCGCTGCACTTTTGGTACCGTTTGAGCCATTTGAGCTAGAAAAAAGGTTTTTTTTGTTCAAATCTGCAGATTATGTAGCAGATGATGGATTATGTGGCAAATGCGTAAAATGTATAATAGTGCGAAAGTTGGTGCAGCCAAACAGTCGTATAATTCCAGTGGCCCTGACTATGTCCAGAAGTGCTTGTCAGTGATTTCCTTCTTTTTTTTGTCTCATTGAGTTTATAGTTTAGCTTCTATGGAAACGAGGAAGACTAAACCAGAGGTTACCACTCCGCAACACAGACTACCATACCACCTAATTACTCTCCATAACACATAATCCCAGTCTACATAATTCCTATGCACTAAATACCACATACTTCCTATCCACATAATTTCACTCCACAACATACCACATAATTTCACTACACACAACATACATCCACTCCACTCCAAAAAAAATGAGTAAAAAACTTTTACATTTACAACGCCAATAGCTCTAACTCTCGCAAATGCAAGACCTATTACATTGCAAATGCTTCTTTAACTGGTAGTCGCGTTTGCAGATTGGTGGAGAAAGGGGGCTGGGCCTCTGACCAGTGCTCAGGAATTCTGCTGCGTAGGACTTACAGGAGGCACCAGGAGGGCTTCTTGGCCTCCAAAGTCCCTCAGGATAAAAGTGGTCTTCATCCCCCAACCCGTAGTGTGCCAGGAGGCGCATTTGCAGAGTGGTGGAAAAAGGGGGGAATGGCCTCCCAAGGCTTCTTAGCAATCCCACTGTGTGGGACTTATTGGAGATAACAGGAGGGGTAGTTGGACCCCCGGGGCCTGGCCTTACGTTGGGGACTGCGGGGGGAGCCCGTGGTCCCAGCCTGTGGGAGCCGGCATTGCTATTGGACAAGGGGAGCTGCTGTCATGCAGCTCCCCTTGTCCAAAAGCAATCTGCTTCACTTCATGGAATCAATAGCAGGATTCCTGCTCTCGCTTCCACAAAGCAAAGCAGAAGTTTGCAATGTCCCGGGGTGGGCACCCGGGACATTGCTGGAGCCAGCCATGGGGGGTGGCGGTCCCCAGGGCCATCGAAGGCTCCAGGAGGGGGACCGCGCAGCCCCCCTCCCAACAAGTTTAAAGCCCCGGGGAAGTGGTGGTCCCCAGGGCCGGGGGTCCACAACGGACCCCCGCATTTCAATAATTAGTGCCCCGGGGAGGTAGTGGTACCCGGAGCAGTGTGATGGGGCTTGAGCCCCCCACACGTATTATTAATATTAGCCCCGGGGAGGTGGCAGTCCCTGGGGCATGGGGGGGCCCATGAGGGCCCCCACCCCATAAAAACAAAAATGCCCCGGGGAGGTGGTGTCCCTGGGGCAGCGTGGGGGGCAGGAGCCCCCCAAATGCATTTTTTTCATAAAAAGCACCGGGGAGGTGGCGGTCCCCGGGGCTGCGGGGGGGCCGCGTACTGATTTGTTCTGAATTGGGGGATTAAGTCCCCTTCAATCCTAAGGGTCCTTAGGGGCCAACTAGACCACTGGGTACCTCCAGTAATCCCCACACAGTGGGATTGCTGAGAGGTGGTCCGAGGCCATGCCCCTTTTTACACCACTCTGCAAACGCGCCTCTTGAAGCACTGCTGGTAGGACGATGAGGTCCTCTTGTGTCCTGAGGACCTCAGGACTAAAGTGTACTTCATCCCCCGAGCAGCAGTGCGCCAGAAGGCGCGTTTGCAGAGTGGTGTAAAAAGGGGGCATGGCTTCGGACCACTCTCAGCAATCCAGCTTTGTGGGGCTAGTTGGCCCCCAGGGACCTTCAGGAGGCAAGGGGACTTCATCTCCCTACCAAGAGCGCACCAGGAGGTGCGTTTGCAGAGTGGTGGAGAAAGGGGACGTGGCCTGTGTCCACCTCTTAGCAATCCCACTCTGTGGGGCTTACTGGAGGTAACAGGTAAGCTAGTTGGCCCTGAAGGACCCCCACAAGCAAAGGGGACTTCACCCCCCTACCAAGAGCGTGACAGGAGGCGCGTTTGCAGAGAGGTGGGCAAAGGGGGCATGGCCTGCTACGAGAACTTAGCAATCCTGTTGTATGGGACTTACTGGAGATAATAGGAGGGGCAGTTGGCCCCAAAGATGTCCTTGGGGGTCAACTAGCCCTCCTGTTACCTCCAGTAAGTCCCACACAGTGGGATTGCTAAGAGGTCTTCGGAGGCCACGCCCCCCTTTCTCCACCACTCTGCAAACGCACCTCCTGGCACACTACGGGTTGGGAGATGAAGTCTACTTTACTCCTGAGGGACTTTGGGGGCCAAAAAGCCCTCCTGGTACCTCCTGTAAGTCCCACGCAGTGGAATTCCTTAGCGCTGGTCGGAGGCCCAGCACTCTTTCTCCACCACTCTGCAAACACGACTACTAGTTAAAGAAGCATTTGCAATGTAATAGGTTTCGCATTTGCGAGAGTTAGAGCTATTGGCATTATAAATGTAAAAGTTTTTTACTAATATTTTTAGGAGTGAAGTGGATGTACATTGTGTGTAGTGGAATTATGTGGTATGTTGTGCAGTGAAATTATGTGGATAGAAAGTATATGGTATTTAGTGTATAGGAATTATGTAGAGTGGGATTATGTGTTATGGAGAGTAATTATGTGGTATGGTAGTCTGTGTTGTGGAGTGGTAACCTCAGGTTTAGTCTTCCTCTTTTCCATAGAAGCTAAACTATGAGACAAAAAGAAGGAATCACTGAGGAGCACTTCTTGACCTAGTCAGAGGAATGAGCAGGGCCACTGGAATTATGCGACTGTTTGGCTGCACCGACTTTCGCACAATTATACATTTTCCGCATTAGCCACATAATCCATCATCTGCTACCTATTCTGCAGATTTGAACAAAAAAAGCCTTGTTTCTAGCTCAAACGGCTCAAACATTACCAAAAAAGCAGCGACAAGTGTTACAGCATGGTGGAAAGTCTTTTGTAAACCTAGAATAGTCACCTGTTACTTATTGCTAAATGTGCGTGTTAAATTGGTACTAATGGTGTACAAGCCACTCTTGCTTCTTTCTGTGCCTCTCTTGCCTCTATCTGCATGTCTGTTGCTTCTTTCTGTACCTTTCTTTCTTTTTCTGCACTTCTCTTGCCTCTTTCTGCAAATCTCTTCTACTTTCTGCACCTCTTTTGCCTCTTTCTGCACCTCTGTTTCCTCTTTCTGCACCACACTTGCATCTTTGTGCACCCCTCTTGCCTCTTTCTGCACCTCTCTTGCCTCTTTCTGCACCCCTCTTCTCTCTTTTTGCACCCCTCCTGCCTCTTTCTGCACCTCTGTTCCTTCTTTCTGCACTTCTTTTGTTTCTTTCTGCACCTCTCTTGCCTCTTTCTGCACCTCTGTTCCTTCTTCTGCAATTCTTTTGATTCTTTCTGCACCTCTCACTTCTTTCTGCACCCTTTTTGCCTCTTTCTGTACCCCTCTTGCTTCTTTCTGCACCTCTGTTCCTTCTTTCTGCACTTCTTTTGTTTCTTTCTGCAGCTCTCTTGCCTCTTTCTCCACCCCTCTTCCCTTTTTCTTCACCCATGTTTCCTCTTTCTGCACCTCTGTTCCTTCTTTCTACACTTCTTTTGTTTCTTTCTGCACATCTCTTGCTTCTTTCTGCACCCCTTGTGCCTCTTTCTGCACCCCTCTTCCCTCTTTTTGCACCCCTCTTTCCTCTTTCTGTACCTCTGTTGCTTCTTTCTCCACTACTCTTGCTACTTTCTGTACCTCTCTTGCTTCTTTCTGCACCACTCGTGCTTCTTTCTGCACCCCTCTTCCCTCTTCCTGCACCCCTCTTGCCTCTTTCTGCACCCCTCTTCCTTCTTTCTGCTCTTGTTTTGTTTCTTTCTGCACCTCTCTTGCTTCTTTCTGCACCCCTCTCGCCACTTTCTCCACCCCTGTTCCCCCTTTTTGCATCTCTATTGCTTCTTTCTGCACTTCTCTTGCCTCTTTTTCCACCCCTCATCCCTCTTTCTGCACCTCTGTTGCTTCTTTCTGCACTTCTCTTGCTTCTTTCTGCACCTCTGTCCCTTCTTTCTACAACCCTTGTGCCTCTTTCTGAACCCCTCTTCCCTCTTTCTGCACTTCTCTTGCTTCTTTCTGCACCTCTGTCCCTTCTTTCTGCAACCCTTGTGCCTCTTTCTGTACCCCTCTTTCCTCTTTCTGCTCCCCTCTTGCCTCTTTCTGCACCTCTGTTCCTTCTTTCTGCACATCTTTTCTTTCTTTCTGCAACTCTCTTGCTTCTTTCTGTGTCCCTCTTGCCTCTTTCTCCTCCCCACTTCCCCCTTTCTGCATCTCTGTTGCTTCTTTATGCTCTACTCTTGCTTCTTTCTGCACCTGTCTTGCTTCTTTCTGCACCCCTTGTGCCTCTTTTTGCACACCTCTTCCCTATTTCTATACTCCTCTTGCCTCTTTCTGCACCTCTGTTGCTTCTTTCTGCACTTCTTTTGTTTCTTTCTGTACCTTTCTTGCTTCTTTCTGCACTTCTCTTGCCTCTTTCTGCACCTCTGTCCCTTTTCTCTGCAACCCTTGTGCCTCTTTCTGTACCCCTCTTCCCTCTTTCTGCTCCCCTCTTGTCTCTTTCTGCACCTCTTTTGCTTCTTTCTGCACTTCTTTTGTTTCTTTCTGCACCTTTCTTGCTTCTTTCTGCACCCCGCGTGCCTCTTTGTGCACCTCTACTACCTCTTTCTGCACCCCTCTTGCCTTTTCTGCAATTCTCTTGCCTCTTTTTGCATCTCTTTTGCTTCTTTCTGCACTTTTCTTGCCTCTTTCTGCACCCCTCTTGCCTCTTTCTGCACCTCTGTTGCTTCTTTCTGCACTGCTCTTGCTTCTTTCTGCGCCTCTCTTGCCTCTTTCTGTACCCCTCTTCCCTCTTTCTGCAATTCCCTTGCCTCTGTCTGCACCCCTCTTCCCTCTTTCTGCACCTCTTTTGTCTGTTTCTGCAACTCTATTGCCTCTTTGTGCACCCCTCTTGCCTCTTTCTGCACCCCTCTGGCTCTTTCTGCACCCCTGTTGCTTCATTCTGCACTTCTCTTGTTTCTTTCTGCACTTCTCTATCCTCTTTCTGCACCCCCCTTGCCTCTTTCTGCACCTCCGTTGGTTCCTTGTGCACTTCTCTTGCTTTTTTCTGCATCTCTCTTGCTTTTTTCTGCTCCCCTCTTGCCTCTTTCTGCACATCTGTTGCTTCTTTCTGCCCTTCTCTTGCTTCTACCTTTTTGTACACAAATTTACAGAGTATGCTGTTTTAAACACAGGTATTCAAGTATTTGTATGTTTATTTTTATGTAGCAGGTCACTAGGTAAAAGCAGAGACACACGCATGCATACCTTCACAAACTTGGTCAGACTTACAACAGTGATATACTTAGGATTTCGGTTTTATATTTGGTAGGCCTAACATTCTGAGCAGTCGATGAATATTGAGCCTTCAAGAGAAAAGTGAGGTTTAAGACATCTTGGGAGACGAATTAGTGATTAGGCTACTTTGTATGAGTCTGTTGTAAGGTACAGTCAAAGAAGGCCTCTTTCTGCACCTCTGTTGGTTCTTTTTGCACATCTCTTGCTTCTTTCTGCACATTTCTTCCTCTTTCCAGACTTTTGTTGCCTCTTTCTGCATTTCTGTTGCTTCTTTATGCATCTTTCTTCCTCTTTTGCACCTCTCTTGCCTCTTTCTGCACTTCTCTTGCTTCTTTCTGCGCCTTTCTTCCTCTTGCTGCACATGTCCTACCTATGTAGGCATAGTTAGAAATTAGCATTTAAAAAACCTTAGAAATTCACTGAAAAGACCAGAGGTTTCAAGGAAGTTATAGTTAGGGATTAGCATTTAAAAAACCTTTGAAATTCACCAAAAAAACCATAGGTTTCTGGGACGTTATAGTCATAAATTACCATTTAAAAAGCATTTGAAATTCACTAAAAAAAACCATAGGTTTCAGGGACGTTATAGTTAGAAATTTATATTTAAAAAACCTTTGAAATTCACTGAAAAAAACCATAGGTTTCAGGGACGTTATAGTTAGAAATTAGCATTTAAAAAACCTTAGAAATTCACTGAAAAAACCACAGGTTTCAGGGACGTTATAGTTAGTTGGACATTTCATTCGTACAAAACCAGAGAAATTCGGCCGCTATAGTTAGTTGAGCTAACTATAACTCGCGCCCCGCAATGCACTGCTGATGACGTCACATATTACATCATTCATGACATGGTCAGTGACATCACTGATGACATCTCAAAAGACATCACTTATGACATCACTGATTACATCATCCACGTGATGATCTGATGCACCTCCCCACACTCTAATATAACCTTTGATACACCCACTCTAAAATACAGACTACCATTCTCGAAACCATAGACACACCAATACCAGTTAGTACATACCCACTCACTGATTCATAGGTCTACACACATCTACTCACTCACCCATACAGTCACTCATACATGCAGTTACTCATCAATACAGCCTCCGATATATGCACTCATACACCCATACAGACACTCACACACCGCCACTCACCCATAGAGTTACTCACACACCTAGTCAGTCATGCAAAGAGTCAATCACACTCCCATTTACTCACCTATACAGTTATACACACACCACCTCACTTATTCATTCAGATACTAACACATACTTACTCTCTTATACAATCACTGACACAAGCACACACTTATCCATACAGCCACTCTCACAATCACTCACTTTCACATATAGTCAGTTATATACTCCAACACTCACATATACTACCTTTCACATATGTAGCTACTCACACATATACCACTGAGACATCCATTCACTCACCAACACAGCCATACGCACACTCACTCACCCATACAGCCTCTTGCAGATGCACTCATGAACCCATACACCCACTGAATCACCCACTCACACATCCATGCTGGGAGTTACAACACAGACACTCAGGCACCCATACAGGTACTCATACAACCAATCATTAACCCATAGAGACACTCATGTAGCTACTCACCAACTCATGCAGTGACTTACACAGCAACTGACAGACTGATACAGACATTCACACAGATTAGTCGTTCACCCATGCATTCACTAAGACAGGTTTAATCCCTCACTTATGCAGTCAGTCATGCACCCATTAAATCATCCATTCAGACACTCATACATTCACTCATTCTTCAATAAACCTTTGCGTATCTATATATAACATTCTTAAACTTTTAAAAATCACCCAGTCTCTGGATGATGTCATCAGGGATGTCATTTGAGATGTCATCAGTGATGTCATCAGTGATGTCACTGACCATGTCATGAGTGATGTAATATGTGACGTCATCAGCAGTGAATTGCGGGGGCGCGAGTTATAGTTAGCTCAACTAACTATAACAGCTGAATTTCTCTGGTTTTGTACGAGTGAAATGTCACTAACTATAACGTTCCTGAAACCTATGGTTTTTTCAGTGAATTTCTATGGTTTTTTAAATGCTAAGTTCTAACTATAACGTCCCTGAAACCTATGTTTTTTTCAGTGAATTTCAAAGGTTTTTTAAATGATAATTTCTAACTATAACGTCACTGAAACCTATGGTTTTTTCAGTGAATTTCTAAGGTTTTTTAAATGATAATTTCTAACTATGCCCACAGAGGTAGGACATGTGAAGAAAGAGGAAGAAACGTGCAGAAAGAAGCACGAGAAATGCATAAAGAGGCAACAGAAGTCCAGAAAGACGAAGAAAAGTGCAGAAAAAAGTAAGAGATATGCAGAAAGAACCAACAGAGGTGCAGAAAGAGGCCTTGTTTCAAAGTAATCCTGTGCCCCCAACATTTTACTGACTGGTACTGGTGGTAACTGACTCTGCCTAACCAGGCCTATGGCCAGTGCTATGCTAAAAGACACTTAGAATAAAGTGAAAACACCTACATACACTAGGGAACACTATGCGTTGGGGTACCCCTGTGATTGGCATGACCTGCTCTGTAAGGCCCTAGTACATAATAGGGCAGGGGGATTAAAACTACCTCTAAGTCAGAGGTGCAGAAAGATACTTCTTTAAGTAGTAGTCACGTTTGCAGAGTGATAGAGAAAGGGTGCTGGGCCTCCGACCAGCGCTCAGGAATTCCGCTGCGTACGACTTACAGGAGGTACCAGGAGGGCTTTTTTTTCTTTTTTTACAGAGTTTTATATAGCGCGAACTTGACCCGAATCGGGTATCAGAGCGCTTTACATAGCACCAGTTGCATTACATGAGGACACATTCATTTTTTTTGTTAGGCACGGGGAGATTAAGTGATTTGCCCAGAATCACAGGATGTTCAGCGTCATTGCCGAGACTCGAACCCAATTCCCCAGATTCAAGGTCGACCACCCTAGCCATTAGGCCAACTCCTCTCCCCCTCAGGAGTAAAGTGGACTTCATCCCCATCCCGTAGTCTGCCAGGAGGCGCGTTTGCAGAGTGGTGGAGAAAGGGGGGCATGGCCTCCGAAGACTTCTTAGCAATCCCACTGTGTGGGACTTACTGGAGGTAACAAGCAGGGTACTTGGCCCCCAAGGACATCCTTGGGGGCCAACTACCCCTCCTATTACGTCCGGTAAGTCCCACACAGCTCTTGGATTTGGATTGAAGTCCCCTTCACTGCTGGGGGTCATTTAGGGGCCAACCAGCCTACTTTTACCTCCAGTAAGCCCCACACAGTGGGATTGCTTAGAGGAGGACACAGGCCATGCCCCCTTTCTCCACCACTCTGCAAAC
This sequence comes from Calotriton arnoldi, assembly GCA_963921515.1. Lineage (NCBI taxonomy): Eukaryota > Metazoa > Chordata > Amphibia > Caudata > Salamandridae > Calotriton > Calotriton arnoldi. The sequence goes on along the minus strand of CAWUFW010019750.1, from coordinate 62,985 downwards.
ACGCCTCCTGGCGCGTTCTAAGTAGGGGGATTAAGTACCCTTGAATACTGAGGGTCCCTGGGGGCCAACTAGCCCACCAGGTACCTCCAGTAAGCGCCACACAGCTGGATTGCAGAGAGGTGGTCTGAGGCCACGCCCCCTTTTTACACCACTCTGCAAACGCACCTCTTGGAGCACTGCTGCTCGGGGATGAAGTCCACTTGTGTCCTGAGGTCCTCAGGACACAAGAGGACCTCATCGCCCCACCAGCAGTACGCCACTGACATGCAGCTCCCCTTGTACAAAAGCAATCTTCTTTGGTTTTTGGAAGCGAGGCGTCCAAAAACCAAAGCAGAGTTTGCTATGGCAGGGCGGGAGGCGTGCTCCCGCCCTGCCATAGCAAACAGCAATGTCACGGGGGTGGGCAACCCGGGACATTGCAGGAGCCAGCCCTGGGGGGTGGCAGTTCCCAGGGCCATCAAGGGCTCCTGGAGTGGGGTCGCGCGGCCCCCCTCCCTTCATTTTCAAAGCCCCAGGGAGGTGGTGGTCCATAACGGACGCCCGATTTTGAATAATTAGTGCCCCAGGGAGGTGGTGGTCCCCGGGGCAGTGTGGGGGGAGAAGATTTGTCAAACGGCGCCAAAGATATTGGCAAACGAAAAAACGTTTTTGAATAGAAACAAGGTCCTAACTATAACTACCTACTGGCGACCGCCAGTAGGATATATATATATATATATATATATATTCACTGAAAAAACCATAGGTTTCAGGCACGTTGTAGTCAGAAATTAGCATTTAAAAAATCTTAGCAATTCAATGAAAAAACCACAGGTTTCAGGCACGTTATAGTTAGTTGGATATTTCACTCGTACAAAACCAGAGAAATTCGGCCGTTATAGTTAGTTCAGCTAACTATTACTTGCGCCCCTGCAATGCACTGCTGATGACGTCACATATTACATCATTCATGACATGGTCAGTGACATCACTGATTACATCTAAAATGACATCACTGATGACATCACTGATGACATCATCCAGTGACTGCGTGCTTGTTTAAAGTTTAAATATGTTTTATATATATATGCCAAGGTGTATTGAAGAATGAGTGGGTGTATAAGTGTATGGATGGAGGATTTAGTAGGTGCATGACTGACTGTATAAGTGAGTGATTAAATGTGTCTTAGTGAATGCATGGGTTAGTGACAAAACTGTGTGAATGTCTGTATCAGTTTGTTTGTTGTTGTGTAAGCTGCTGCATGGGTTGGTCAGTAGCTACATGAGTGTCTATATGGGTTATTGATTGGTTGCCTGAGTATTTGTATGGGAGACTGAGTGTGTGTGTGGGTGGGTGGAAGGTGTGTGACTCTGTGCATAGATGTGTGAGTGATTGATTCACTGGGTGTATGGGTTCAAGAGTGCATGTGGAAACAGCTGTATGGTGGGTGAGTGTGTGTATGGGTGTGTTGGTGAGTGAATGGATGTCTCAGTGGTACATGTGTGAGTAACTGCATATGTGAAAGGCAGTGTATGTGAGAGTTGGAGTATATAAATGACTATACATGAGAGTCAGTGATTGTGAGAGTGGTTGTATGGATGAGTGTGTACTTGTATCAGTGATTGTATAAGAGAGTAAGTATGTGTTAGTATCTGTTTGAAAAAGTGATGTGGTGTGTGTATAACTGTATAGGTCAGTAAATGGAAGTGTGATTGATTCTTTACAAGACTGACTAGGTGTGTGAGTAACTCTGGATGAGTGGTGGTGTGTTAGTGTCTGTATAGGTGTATGAGTGCATATGATAGTGTTGTATTGATGAGTGACTGCATGTATGAGTGATTGTATGGGTGAATGAGTGGATGTGTGTGTAGACCTAGGAATCAATGAGTGCGTATGTAGTAACTGGTATTGGTGTGTCGATGGTTTCGAAAATGGTAGTCTGTATTTTACAGTGGGTGTATCAAAGGTTATATTAGAGTGTGAGGAGGTGCATCAGATTTTCACATGGATGATGTCATCAGTGATGTCATCAGTGATGTCATTTGAGATGTCATCAGTGATGTCATCAGTGATGTCACTGACCATGCCATGAATGATGTAATATGTGATGTCATCAGCAGTGCATTGCAGGGGCGCGAGCTATAGTTAGCTGAACTAACTATAACGGCCGAATTTCTCTGGTTTTGTACGAGTGAAATGTCCAACTAACTATAACGTGCCTGAAACCTGTGGTTTTTCAGTGAATTTCTAAGGTTTTTTAAATGCTAATTTCTAACTATAACATGCCTGAAACCTATGGTTTTTTCAGTGAATTTCAATGGTTTTTTAAATGCTAATTTCTAACTATAACGTCCCTGAAACCTATGGTTTTTTCAGTGAATTTCAAAGGTTTTTTAAATGCTAATTTCTAACTATAATGTTCACTAAACCTATGGTTTGTTCAGTAATTTTGATTTTTTCTTTGTGATATTTTTTAAGTTTAATATCCTGGTGGTCGCTAGGTGGCGCGTGACCAAGATGGCCGCACACCTGTGAGGCTCCAGCCCTGCCGAGCGGGGAAATATCCTTCAAACCCATCCTAAACAACACAATCACGCATCTGACCTCACCAGAACAGACCCGCTTCACCGCTGAAGCCAGCGATACCTCTGAGGCACAGCAGACCCGGAGTGCGGCGGGCGCGGCGACCGCCAAAACTGGGCGCGGGCTGCTGAGATCCGGACCGGAGGCGGACGAGCGGCCGCGGCAGTTGGGAAAAGCCGGGGCTGAGTAGGCCCAGATGGTGTAGAAGCTGATGGCGGCCTGCCGCGGTTCGCCGCCGCTGAAATACGTGAATTGCTGGGCGAGGTGAGAGTCGGCTAATGGGGGCGCAATTACACTAACGCTACTAAAGCGTGAACAATACCACATGCAGGGAATGCTGTAATGACACCGTGATATCAGGATCAGCCGGGCGCCGGAGGGAGAAACCGCCGGCTGCATATAGACGCTGGAGGCTGAGGGGGCCGGAGGAAATAAGTGCAGTTGTAAATGTCGTTGCCCATGGGAGCCCCTGCCTGACACAGTCAACGTATACTCCGCGGACCGGACTAGGGTGCTGGAGCCGTTATTCGGCCATTATCGCAGCGAGAGGTCGCCGCCATTTTGGACTATCTGAGGGCACATCGCCCGCAGATTATAAATTTCAGGAGAGACTGCTTGGCCGCTCCTCGTGCTGCAGAACCTGTGCACACAACACGCAATTGCCGCACCCGGCCGGCACCGCGTTGCAGGTGTCTATCGAGCGGCGGACTTGGGGTGCTTCGGCTGGGACACTTGTCGGTGGTGCTCGCTGTGAGTGGGGACTGGCGCCGTTGATCCCCCTATAGACAACAGGCACCTGGCGGGTCCCCGCCTCCTATCTGGAGGCCTCGCTGGCTGATTGCTGTGTTCCGGGTGCTCCCTGTGACACCGGTGGTACTGGGGATTTGCCTAACAGCTGCGCGGTGCCAAAAGCAGGCCCAAGTGGGGGCGTTGTGCCGATACAGTGTGTGGCGTCCTCGGAGTGGGCCTAGAAGAGGTGCTGAACGCAGCCTGAACTGGTTGAGGTCCAAGAGCAACATTTCCGCACACCGTGCTGCTAGCATTCTTGGCCGGAATCTATACGCAGAGGACACTCCTGGAAGCTACTTTGAGGGTGCCATCGAAGCTAGGCCGTGGAGGGTGCCTTGTGGGTTCCTGCACTGCACTCCGGCTTTGCTCGACCTCCTACATCATGGGCCGCACCGACGCCAAACAAACCAAAATCCCTTTTTCCACGCGCAAAACACCTACGCCCAACTCAGCGGAGCATACAGACTCGGATGCCACAGACTCGCCAGAGGAAGACTGGAGAGCGCTCCTCCTTGGAATGAAACAAAGCCTCACATCCATAGACACTAAAATTGACACGATGAATGTGCGGATAGACTCGGTGGTTACGAAACTGGACCAACACGAGCACCGCCTTAAGGAAGCAGAAACCAGGGTGTCTGAATTAGAGGACGGCGCCACCGCAAGTAGGAACCAAATATCGCAAATGGATAGGCTGCTTAAAATCATTGCTGACAAGAACGAAGATTTAGAGGCCCGTTCTCGAAGGAACAACGTGCGCATCCTTGGCCTGGCAGAATCAACCAATACGGGACGTATGGAAGATTTTATTGAGAAGTTGATCGTGGAGTTGTTTGGCAGGGGCTCCTTCTCAGCGCACCTCACGGTGGAGAGAGCACATAGGTCCCTGGCGGCTCGTCTGCCCCCAGGGGCGCCGCCACGGCCTGTGATAGTCCGGTTTTTAAATTATCGGGACAGAGATGCGGTCCTACGTCTGGCGCGAGAAAAAAAACAAGTTCATCATGAAAATACCATACTGTCTTTTTTCCCGGACTTTACTCAAACAGTGCAAGACGCCAGGCGAAAGTTTGCGGCTGTGAAGAAAAAGCTCCAGACGCAGGAGATCCCTTACGCCATGATGTATCCGGCGAAATTGAAGATAACACACCGTGGGAGACAACACTACTTCCAGAACCCACAACAGGCTGAAGATTACCTCAAACAAAATCGCCGTGCAGCATCCACGGAAGAGGGGGCTCGGGCGCGCTCCAGATCCCAATCACCACTGTCGAAACCAGACTGAAGCACATAACATGCAGTGGTATGTTCGGGACTATCCCTAATGAACTGACTCTGAAGAACTAATCTGCATTGGTGAAGTATGGACATAACTAATATTTTGTGTGATATCCTGCTCGGCCACTTACCTCCGTCCCACCTCGAATAGGTGGGTGCAAGTAAGGAGGGAAGAGGGCGGGTCGTGGGCCCCTAGTGATGTTCCTACGAGGGCGAACCCCAGAGTTTCCACTTAAGAGGGAAAAGAATGGTTGGGTAATGGGTGTTTTCATGGTTGGGGGGTACAAATGCCCGGCAAGTTGGGGAAGCCGGTGTGGGTGGAGGGTGGAAGTTATACTGTTGTAGGGATGCATCATGTCCGGTTGAATATAGATTACAACATGTGGTTAAGTACAGAGTATTACAGACGTAGGAATGTTAGATAACACAAGGGATCTTAATACCTTTAAAGTGACATCATGGAACGTACGGGGTCTGAATAACCCTAGGAAAAAAAGGCAGATTCTAGGGTATCTAGATAGGCATCACATCACAGTCGCTTTATTACAGGAAACACACCTGCACCCTGGCACTACACCCCAGTTTGCTTCGAGATGGGCCTCACACCGCTGTTTTGCGTCATATTCAGGATACTCCAGAGGAGTGGCCATTCTAATTAAGAGAGGGACGGCGTTCGCAATCAGCGGGTCGGAAACAGATGCTGGTGGTAGGTACTGCCTAGTATGGGGAAGACTTCACTCCTATGATGTGACATTCGCCAACTACTATGGCCCTAATACGGACGATCCTCATGCTCTTCTCCTGTTGTGGGGTAAAATTCAGGAGATTGGTACTACCTACGTCATATGGGGGAGATTTCAACACAACAATTCAGCCCCGAATGGACAGGTCCCGAGTAACCCCAATGCACTTTACGAACACGCAAAGAACACTGACAGACATCATAGACACCAACTACCTACTCGACTCTTGGCGGTACAAACACCCAACGAAACGGGAGGGCACACATTACTCAGCGGTTCATGCAACCTGGGCTAGGCTGGATTACCTGATTGTGTCGATAGGAATGTCCCACTGGTTGGGACCCGTAACCCATCTGGCCCGTACGTATTCAGACCATTCCCCTGTAATGGCGGAACTGCATGCCCCCTTAATCATTCTCCGTACAATAGCTGGCGCCTCAACCCATTGCACCTTCAGGACACTGTGTTCAAGGCTGAAATTGAACAAGACATTCAGGATTTTTTTGAGCGCAATGTGAAGTCCGTTTCTAGCATCACGATAGTATGGGAGGCATTCAAAGTCACGGCTCGGGGTTGGTGTATATCTAAGGGAGGGGTATCCTTAAAACGCTACGTAATGACCTGCATAAATTGGAAGGGGAACTCAAGCAATTGGAAGGTGAACTCGATACCAGTCCCGAAAACAATGCAATTAGGGCTAATATACGAGACAAGCTCACTGACTATGAGACAATTGCGGAGAGGGAAAGTAAATTTAGGGGCAAACCACACATGGCACGGGTTTATGGCGAGGAGACCGCCCAGGGAAGGCTCTGGCAAATGCGACCAGACCCCTAGGTTCTCCAACCACATAACGGAGATACAAGATGCACAAGGTAATACACATCGGAACCTTCCAGATCAACTGAATACGTTTAGAGAGTTCTATGGCACCCTCTATTCTTCCCAAAGAGGCACCCCATTAGATTTGCCGACTTATTTTGAAGACACTGCACTGGCCTGGCTGGGAGATACCCAACGGGAATTCTTGAATTTAGACTTAGAACTGGACGAAATTACTGAAGCCATAATGCAGATGAGATCGGGACGGGCCCCGGGTTCTGACGGGTTGCCGATAGAATTCTATAAAACATATGCTTCACTTTTAGCTCCCATCCTGAAGGAGGTGTTCTATGTATCATTAGAGGAAGGGTGTTTACCCAGAACTATGCGCGAGGCCCTGATAACATCATTGCTAAAGCCTGGTAAATCTCCACTTTTCTGCGACTCGTACCGGCCCCTCTCACTATTAAATAGCGATACTAAAATATTAGCAAAGGTTCTGGGGACCCGACTTAATTTGCTGATGGAACGACTGGTACTACCTGATCAAGCGGGATTCATCCCCAACAGAGCTACATCGCATAACCTTAGAACCCTGGCTGCTGTGCTACAAGACATAGACCCGAACTGCTCGGCTGTGGCGGTGTTCCTTGACGCAACCAAGGCGTTCGATTCTTTAGAGTGGGACTACTTGCTGGGCACTTTGAGGCATATGGGGATGCCCCTACTTTTCTCTGCTGGATACAACTGCTCTATAGCCAACCGATAGCGTCAGTACTCCTGAATGGCGCCAAGTCTCCCACCTTTACTATTTGCAGAGGAACACGACAGGGCTGCCCATTATCCCCTATCTTGTTTGCTTTAGCTATAGAGCCCTTAGCTGCGAAACTACGACAACATCACAAAGACAAGGCACTGATATATCCGACTAGACAACTGCTTATCTCTCTATATGCAGACGATATGACGTTATACATCAAAAAGCCCCATGACAATCTCAATCCAGTATTAAGGGAGATCACTAAATTTGGGGCCATATCAGGAATACAAATAAATTGGTCTAAGTCTGCAGTATTCCCCCTAACGGATAATACCCCGCCACATCGATTAGATTACCCATTAGTCTGGGAGACTGACGAGCTGACATACCTGGGCATACGTCTCACAAGGAATAGGGACAGCCTGATGAGGCTTAACTATGGCACAGCCATGGATAAGATAACTGACACCATCACCAAGTGGCTGCGGCTTCCCCTCTCCATGGCGGGCAGGATCTCTCTTACCAAAATGGTTCTGCTGCCCAAATTATTATACCTCTTTATTAATATACCATATCACCCGGGGAGATTTTTCTTTAATACATTAAGAACTCAAATAACGAGGCTGGTATGGGGAGGGAAACAGCCACGGCTCAACCTGAACACATTGATGCTACCATATCATCAGGGAGGGTATGATGTCCCCAATTTTGAATTCTATTATTACTGCGCACAGGCCCACTTCGCATTGTATTGGTTCCATCCGCCACCCTTTATGCCTCACTTGGTGGTGGAAGATGGATATATGACTCCGACGCCCCCGGCAAGCTATCTCTTTACAACAGTGAAGGAGCGGGGGCGCGACCCGTCCACAGTAGACTGTACCATTGTAGCGTGGCGACAGATTGCTCGCAAGCTAGAGAGCCCCATGCTGTACTCACCTAGGATGCCCCTAGTACGTAATCCCTTACTACAAGTTACTAGTGAGGGGATATGCCGGAAGCTGTTGACAAGTCTAGGGTACCACACCTGGGGAGACCTGTATGCAGGAGGACAATTCCGCTCCAAGGATTTATTCTTTGGAACACGCATACCCACGGCGCTGGACACATTTATATATACTCGGCTCCGGCAAAGTGTGAAGGCAGCAACCCCTACTTTTCCCGAAGAACCAGATATACTTGCACCTCTGCATGCCATGCTACAGGGAACGGCCCCTCGTCATCTCATATCCCTTTTGTACAAACATATACAAAATGCACCACCCACCAATACTCTTCGGGCCAGACAGGAATGGGATAAAGACCTAAGTACCCCGCTGACTGACGAACAATGGGAAAGCAGTTGTACGCAGACAGCAGCAATTACAGGGAATAGCAGGCTCCGCCTCATTCATTTTAAGTTCTTGCATCGTTTATATCATACCCCAGCTAAGCTACACAGATTCCACCTCAGGGACAATGATCGATGTGCGCGATGCGGGAGGGAAGGAGCGGATTTCCTACACTTAGCGTGGAACTGCCCCCAGGTAGCTACTTACTGGACACAGACCTTTGAGGGACTGTCGGCCATGGTGGGGGTCGGGATGGATCCCTACCCCAAGGTGGCCCTGTTGGGTTTATCTCAGGGGATAATTACAGCACATAAGAAGTTCTTGGCGATGGGCTTACTGTTAGCGAAACGACAGGTAGCGTGCAAATGGGGAAGGGGTCGGGCTCCTAAGTTTAAAGACTGGATACACACTATGAATACATGGCAAGATCACATGCATCATTATGCAGAATTATTGCCGATTAACTCCCGCCCTAAAAATATTTGGGGCCCGCTCACCTCCTTTCTTCTTGAGCAGGAAGGGAACCAAGAGAGGGACCAGGAAAGTACAGACCAAACAACGGAGAATGAAGCCGGACACAGGTCTAGATCCCAGACCTCACCAGGGGAGTTGAATGAACACTAGTACTGCACTGAGAAAGAAACTCGGAGGGGGGGGGAAAAAATCGAATAACCAGCTGCAAAACGACTTCGCTCTTACAACCAGGGTGAGGGGGGGTGATATCACCACTGTTCTAGGCCTTAGCGATATCTGTGCTGTCACTGTGATACACATCGTTACCAACTACTATATATCGGAAAGTGTGTTGAACTGTACAATATGCTACTATTATACTTTGCTAGCAACCAGACTACAAATTAATGTTTTATGACTGATGTTAAAGTTATTTGTGAAGGGGGGAGACTATTCATACTGTGCATATAATGTTGCGGGAAAGTGTTACCGAAATGTAATACAATGAGACATTTGATTTGCGTGTTACATACACAGATGTACCGTAAAAATCTTACAATAAAGGTTTTTGAAAAATTTAAAAAAAAAAAAAAAAAAAAAAAGTTTAATATCCTAAAAATAGTTTTTGTTATTTTTTTTGTTATTAAAATTATATAATTTCTTCTGTTTTCTTACATATTAATATTTATATTTTTTGAGAAAAAGTGGAGTCACGCACCCATCGCGTTCACACTAGGGGGCCGCGCTGAGCGCCGCGCTCCCCTCGCGTTCACACCAGAGGCCGCGCTGAGAGCCGCGCACCCATCGTGTTCACATTAGGGGGCCGTGCCGAGCGCCGCGCACCCCTCGCGTTCACACCAGAGCCCGCGCTGAGAGCCGCGCACCCATCGCGTTCACACTAGGGGCCGCGCTGAGCGCCGCGCACCCCTCGCATTCACACCAGAGGCCGCGCACCCCCGCATTCACACCAGGGGGCCAAGCTGGGTGCCGCGCTAGGGTCGCGACCCCAAATTTTGTTTTTTAAAAAACCGTCCACTTTCATTAATTTACATTCGCCCCGGGGACCCCATCCCCCGGGGCATGCCCAAATACAATTTTTTTATGTTTAAAAAAAAAACGGAGGATGGGGGACTGCCACCCCTCCCCGGCCATTTTGGGCCCCGGGGACCCCATCCCCCGGGACCTGGCCTCATGGTTAGGGACCGTGGGGGGCCCCAATGCCCCCACGGTCCCGCCGGCTCCCCACCTCCTGCGGGAGCCGGCATTGCTTTTCCACACGGGCAGCTGCTGACATGCACCTCCCCGTGTGGAAAAGCAATCTGCTTTGGATTTTGGAAGAGAGAGCAGGTTTCCCTGCTCTCGCTTCCAAAATCCAAAGTAGTGTTTGCTATGACAGGGCGGGAGCCACGCTCCCGCCCTGTCATAGCTCCCACCCTGTCATAGCAAACAGCAGTGTCCCAGGGTAGGCACCCCCGGACACTGCAGGAGTGACGTGAATCTGATCGGCTCCTTCCCAGGCCCTGAAGTAAACGCGATATAAGGCGTTTTTGCCCTCATCTGAACATTTCCTGGTGATGTAGAGGTGGCGGAGACATCGGGATGCCACCCCGATTAGACGCTGACCCCGGCTCCACGATGGAGGGGCTCTGCTGAGAGGAGGGACGCGCGGCCGCGAGGCGGAGAACATGGCGGCCACCTGAGAGCAGACCTTCCAGTAGCGGATGTGTAACCCTTGCGCCCCTTCCCGCTGTCTTTTCCCGGGATCTGCGGCGAGCCTACCTGCGGGGGAGCCCGCCGCACTGCATCGGCTCCCTTGCTGCCCCCGTTGAGAGTACGCGGCGTGGTGCGGGTCCGGATTCGGCTGAACACAAAATGGCGGGCGGCCGCTACGAAACCACTGCGATCCGACGATGCGAGGGGCCTTGATCCTGGGGGCCTCCTCTACTTCTTGTGCAGCACCCATCCTGTTTCTTGCCAGCACTAATGCCGCACGGTGGCTGACGGACCATAATCTGCCACGGGTCCTTCACCGATGCTCTGTTGACCCTTTGGTGTGCCTGGGGAGTTGTGTGCCTTCCCTCCTCCTGCGGTTTGTTATCAGCCAGGTACTCCGAGGGGCTGAGGTGGGAGGCGGCGCTGAGGCTGAGGGCCCCATCGGAGTTCACTCAGTGGTCGATGCCTGACTCTGACATGGCCGCCGCGGAGGCATCTTCTTCTAGCACACAGCCATCACAAGGCGCTTGTACGTGGGGACTTGGCGCCGCTGGGGAGGCCCATTAGATCCCGATTTAGCAAACAGGAGGCGACACCGTTTGGGCTCATGGATATCTGTGTTGTACCCTCTACGACGCTCGGCTGGGTGCCCAGGGTGGTCAGCTATGTCTAAGCGCTTGGTGGTGGTGAGGAGAGTGGGCCTGAGAGCACGAGAGTGAACGAGGAGCTCCCCACTTGAGGATCATTGAGACGCTCTGATTTTACGCGACTGAAGGGGCGACCGAGCGCTGCCCGGGTGGAGGATCCCCTTATGCCACCCAAGAGGACTCCCAGCAACAAGGTCCCTAACTATTTTGCTTCGGCAGGAGCAGGGGCGTTAGAAGAAGGGACGACACCAAGATTGGCTACCATGGCGCTGACACGGGAAGATCTAATGGCTTCCCTTCGAGAGTTTAAGCAGGAGCTGCGGACAGAGCTCAGAGCAGACATTAAAGCTGATATGGAGGCCTCCATTGAAACATTTCGTGCTATGGTGAGAGAGAAGCTGGCGGCTGTACAAACAGATGTCGACTCGGTGGGCACGCGTACTCTCGATCTCGAGGCGAAACAACAGGAGGTAAGCGACAAGATTAAGTCCTTGGAGGAAGGAACGGCGGAGCTGCGTGGCCAACTGCGGGATACGCTACTCAAGTGCGAGGATTTGGAAAATCGCTCGCACCGCGACAACATCAGAGTCCGAGGTTTGGCGGAGGACTGTGAGGGCCCGGATTTGGAGGCATTTATGGTAGGCCTCTTTTCTTCAGCTTTGGGGGAGGATGGCCCTGAAGTACGGTTGGAGAGAGTGCACAGAGTTGGAACGCGACTGCCGGGGGGAGAATCGACGCCCAAGAGACGTCCTGGCAAAATTCAGCTCATTTAGGGTCAAAGAGTTGGTCTTGCAAAAGGCAAGGGTTGCACAAACAATCAACTTCCAAAATGCCACATGCACGCTCTATCAAGATGTCGCGCAGGCCACACTCATGCGACGTCAGCAGTTCCGCCCAGTCACTGATCTTCTACGGGAGAAGAAAGTTAGATACAGATGGACGTACCCCTTTGGGATCACTTTCGAATGGCTCAACAAGCAACATCATTGAATGGAACTCTCGGAGGCGGCAGATCTGCTGGGTTTGGAGCTCCCTACAACTTCGTTGATTCAGGACGGGAGGAGTCAATCTAATCGGAACACTGGAGGACAATGGCGTAGAGTGGGCAAAAGAAACACAAAGTCACCAGCTTAAGGACATTGCATATGGACCCACGGGAGGCCCTTCACTTGACCTCGATAGAGGTACAACCGTCAGGAAGCTTCTTTTTCCGGATCCTCTGTGACACTGAGGGAGGTTTGTCCCCCCCCCTCTCCACCCTAAGGGGGCAGCATGCTGAAGAAGTGGAGAGCTGGATGGAGCGGAAGACTTGCATTTCCCATACCTGAGTAGGTCCCCGGGTGCCTGGGCGCTACACAATGCCTTGAACTCAGCGCTTGGCACGGGCACCGTGTGAGGACACTATTTCTGCGGTGAAAGGTCAGGGGGTCTGTTATATCCACACTGTGGTTGGGGGTTCCGGTTGGGAGGTGTTGGTGGCAAAAGACTTGCATTTTTCTGGTCATCTTGAGTTGTAGCTGGAGACTCTTAATATCCATACCTCTTATGAGGAGCTAAATTCCAGGGTTAATTGCTATTTAGGCGGGAATATTTCTGGATTGTATGCCTTGTTATTTGCTATGTTAAGGGCTGGTGGAATGGAAATGGTATTGTTCCTAGAGGGTACTTTGTTGTCGGGATTCCCCTCTAGGAGGGGGATTCCTCGCACTCATTTTACATATCTGTTCTGGTTCTTTACGTTAGTTCGATGTCATGGTGCTTTTTTCTCTTATTATTGTTTATGGGCGGGATGGGGTGGGGGGAGGGGGTGCACAAGTGGTTTTTCAGCAGAGCCCTTCACCCAGAGGGCGCAACTCCCTTCATGGTGACGATGGCGGTTAGAACTCTTACCTGGAACGCCCGGGGATTGAATTCCCCTAATAAGCGCCAACGCTTCTGGAAATACCTGATAGATCATAATGTCCAGGTGGCGGCTCTTCAGGAGACACACCTCAAAAAGTCGGAGGAGCACCGACTACGCCATAGGGCTTATCCCCTCATATTTCGTTCTTCACATCCACGAAACAAAATGGGGTGGCGCTGCTTTTCCACTCGGGAGTCACCTTTCAAGCCCAGGACACTAAAACCCACAAACATGGGCGGTTCCTTATGGCTCGGGGGGCCCTTAGAGGTCGCCAATGTACATTCGCAGTTCTTTATGCTCCCAATACGGGTCAGCAGGACTTCATTCTCTCCTTCCTTCTGACTCTGGAGAATTTTGCTCGAGGGGACATTTTACTCTTGGGGGACTTCAATCTAGTCTGAGATTTGAACATGGACACGACACACTCACAGAGGGCAACAGGAGGGGCATTTGGAAAGGCGCTGCGCTCACAGTTTCAGCTAATGGGGTTGATAGATGCATGGAGAGATGCTAATCCCACGTCGCCCGATTACTCATTCTTTTCTCATTCCCACATAACTTATTCCCTTATTGATCACATTTTCATGAGTCAATCCCTGCTCCCCTCTGTGCCACAAACTCAGTTTCATCCGATTTGCCTATCGGATCATGCACCCCTGGAGATGACGATCACTTGGCCGGACCCGCGCCCAAAACAAGCGCGTTGGTATTTCCCCAATTTCCTATGCAGGGATAGACTTCTCCGTGACGAGATTAGAAAGACTATTAGGGAATTTCTTAAACTAAATGACCCTGAAGCTACTTCACATGCCACTACCTGGGACGCCCTCAAAGCAGTAGTCCGGGGCAAGTGTATTGAACTGGCCACTACTTTGCGTTCTCAACAACGCGAAGAGCGCCTCCAATTGGAAAGAGAATTAACGACTGCAGAGCAGGCCCATAAGGCCAACCTCTCTGTTCCGGCATTGCGGAAAGTCACAACCCTAAAGGGGAAATTACAAGCTATTTACACTAATAGAGCGGAGAAAACCATCTTAAGCTTACAATCCAGGGGCTATGAGGGCGGGAACAAAGTGGGGTCCTTATTGGCACGTCAACTACGGGCCAAGCAGGAAAGGGAATACATCAAACTTATTGTTGATGAGGGAGGCGTTTCTCACAGGTCAGAGGAGGGGAAGACGAAGGCTTTTGAACAATTCTACAAAACTCTTTACACGTCGGAGCTTCCAGGGGATCGGGATCCCTCAGGGTATTTGGACCCTCTGGACCTCCCTCAGGTGGCTGCTAACGCTAATGAAGACTTGGCGAAACCCATAACCGCTGAGGAAGTGCAGAAGGCGATCGACTCCCTTAAACTCCAGAAAGCTCCCGGGCCCGATGGCTTCTCAGCCCACCTCTATCGTACCTTTGCTCCGGAGCTCGTGCCCTTCCTCACTATTCTATTTAATATCATCTCCTCCACGCAACAAGTTACTCCGTCCATGGGAGAGGCGATAGTGGCAGTGCTTCCTAAGCCTGGTAAGGATCCCTCTGCCTGCTCTTCTTACCGCCCGATTGCTCTCCTGAACCTAGATGCCTAAATTTATTCCAAGATACTGGCCACCCGTTTCGAATCCGTTCTTCCTGGTCTTATCGATCCGGATCAGTCCGGATTTATTAAGGGACGACAGACCCATGATAATTTGCGACGCATCATCCATATCATTGAAAAGGCCCGAAAGAAAAACATCCAGCAGCGCTTCTCTCGCTAGACGCGGAGAAAGTCTTTGATCGCGTGGAATGGTCTTTTTTATTTAGGGTGCTCCAGCGCTTTGGCTTCAATGAAACCTTTATAGGAATGATTCGCGCTAACTATCATTCTCCCAGCTCTCGGGTCCTTGTTAATGGAATTGCGTCTTCCTCCTTTAATCTGGCTCGTGGGACGAGACAGGGCTGCCCCCTGTCCCCCCTCCTTTTTGCCTTGAGCATAGAACCCTTGGCGCACAGGATCAGAGGAAACCAAGAGATTCGAGGAGTTCGTTTTGGCAGAGACGATCATAAAATTTCGCTCTTTGCCGATGACGTGCTTCTCCCAGTGTCAGACCCTATTGTCTCTCTTCCGGCTATACATGAAAAGCTGAAGGCGTTTGAGCAGGTGGCGGGATTCAAGATTAATTTGACCAAGTCCTTCTTACTGAACTTGACAATATCCAGAGTCGAATGGCGAGGGGTCGAAGAGGTGTCACCTTTTCGCTGCACTACTAAGGACATCACCTACTTAGGTATTAAGCTTACTCCTAAACTACGGGATCTGTGTAAAGCTAACTTCCCCCCCCTTCTGCAACAATTGAGGACGGATTTGGGTAAATGGAGTGTGGCATATATCACCAGGTTGGGTAGGATTAACGCTATTAAGATGAATGTTCTCCCCCGGTTACTCTACCTTTTTCAGGGTTTGCCTATTCCCATGGAGGGGGGTCTCTTTCGGGAGCTGCGACATTTGCTTAACAAATTTATTTGGCAGGGGAACAGGGCAAGCCTTCCTTATAAGTTGCTCATAAGACCGCGCAAAGAAGGTGGTCTAGCACTACCGGACTTTCAGGCCTACTACCGGGCAGCACAAATGTGGGTAATTACGGAGTGGTCACTGCGGGCTTCGGAGAAGCACTGGTTACATATAGACAGACAGATAACAGGACGCACCATTTGGGATCTTCTATGGAAACCAAAGCAGGACAGACCACTCAATGCCTACATTAGCACGCCTACGTCCACCACACTCAAGGTCTGGGATATCCTTACCAAACGATTGCACCTCACGACTTTCCCCTCTCCTCACACGCCCATACATTTTAATGCTGCATTCCCCCCTGCGCTGCACGAGGGTCCCTTTGAAGCCTGGAGGGAAGGCGGTTGCCACATGATTTCTCACTTGTTTGACAGAGGCGAACTCCTCACTTTTCAGGAATGCAAGAAGCAATTTGCTTTAACTGCTAAAGAGGAATATCACTACTTGCAGCTGAAACACTGGGTGCAGCAGCCCTTGGTGCGGCGGGCCGCCACCAGGGAGCTGCTCCCCATCGAGAAGTTTGCGCAATCAGGGTCCTCTTCCAAAGGTTGTATTTCCTACTTATATGCTCTCATACAAGCGATGAGTCCCAGAATGACCCCATGTTTCAAACGCTTTTGGGACGCACTCGTGGTTATTCCCTTAGATGATAAGCAATGGGAACATTTAGGCAGAGATATAGTGAAATTCAACCGCTCCATGTACCTCAGGGAGGCACACTATAAAATTATGTACGACTGGTGAACTACACACGATTTTTCCCAGTTCGTCAGACAGGTGCTGGAGGGGTTGTGGGATGTTGGGCGATTTCAGGCATATATGGTGGGACTGCCCCTCCATACAACCATTCTGGAAGGAAATTTTGTCCCAAATTAAGCTTATCCTAGGTTATCCTATTCCTAGTTCCATGGAACAGGTCTTGTTGGGGGTCCGTGATCCCAAACTAAAACGTCAAACACAGGGCGATAAATCAGTGATGTGGCTTTGTTTGGGGGCAGCAAAAATGGCAATTGCGGCTGCGTGGAAAAAACAAGAGGCCCCATCATTAACCCAATGGCACGCGAGACTGTGGAGAGTTTTGGCGTTGGAGCGCATGGCGGATGTAGTTGAGGACACGAGGAAAAGCTTTGATTACATTTGGTCTCCATTGGTAAGCTATTTATCAGCGGGGCTCCCCCTGACGGCATGCAGTCCCCGGCTTAGGGCCCTACACTTGTTCCTTATCTAATCACATCAAAGTGCCGGGATCACTGAACAGTACAATGGGCACCTGAATAGCGGACCTGGTGACCCAGTCTTCCTGCTCACGTTATTCTAATTTGCACCATGACATCACAGTTTTGTTTGTTTTTAGGTATAGTTAAGTTTCCTTTCTATGTTATTATCAAGGGAGGGTTGATTGATGTTCAGCACCATGGGCCTGAATACAATACCTTATAAGGATACTGTGTAATATTGCATGATTCATTTGCCACGGACCTGGTGGACAAGCTGTAACCTTCATGAGCGAACTGTACACCCGGGCTGAATGTTTTTGCGGCTGATGTTGCCTATGTAATGCTTTGTGTCGCACTCTCTGAAGAAAAATTTCAATAAACAGATTTTGAAATAAAAATGGCAAGATTTACTTTCCAACTCAGGACTGTGTAATAAACTGTTGTGTAGAATTTAAATAAAAAAAAATGAAGCTAGATATAGGTTTGAACTCCCGTTTTTTTTGTGATTACTCTGTGATTATCATGAAAACATCGCAAACACACATAGATAGGAATCTCTTTTTGAAAGGGAGGGAATGGGTTAACAGATACTAACCATTTACAAATGGAGATAGTGCAGTATAAAATGAAAGATATGATTTCATTTGCTGCCTCTGTCATGATTACAGAGTGCAAAGTTGAAGATGTTGCCATTTCATGGTTGCTTTGTATGAGTGTGGTGTACCATTCTTGTGCTTAGATTTTACAAATCCTAACAGTGTCAAACTATACAGAAAGAGCTAAAACAACAATATAATCTACAAACTGAATTCAATTGTATGTACATAACTTTTTAATCATTTATAAAAATTACATTAGAAATGAAGATGTTTATGGGAGTTTGATAAAAAAGAGTATCACAGTGATATGTAAAAATATATCAGATGTACTGTATCTATTAGAGGGTATGTCTTTAAGAGGTTAGTGGTGAATGTTTTGGGAAGTAAGAGAAAAATGAATTAGTGCCTCTTTATTACATTGTGTACTTTATTGAAAAATAATAGTATAGTATTGTGGAAAGTTGCAATGAGGAACTACGAATGTTTTAAATGTCTAAACCTCGTTTGCAGAAGAGATACATCTGTCATTTGCATTCTGGGAGTTGTAGTACTTTTAGTAACATTATTAAACAGGAGTAGTGTAGTCACAAATAAAAGATGAGAACATGTTGTCTGCCTGTATATGAATTTAAAAGAAGTAATAGTTGTTAGGTATGTATCAGGAAGTGTTTGTGAATGTGGTTTTTAACTTATATGACCGCTTTGCATATGCTTAGATGGTGAGATATGGTTCTTGTGGTTGCAGATAGCTATATATACGGTGGGAATTTTGAGTTTACTTAAAGATGCAGAGAGGTCTATATTTTTGGAAACATGGCTTGTAGGTGTACATCTATTAAGAAATCACGTATATGTTTACATGGTGATGTATTTTCAGTAAGGCTGATGAAAATGTATTGTATATGGTGAGGGTGGTGTCTTTTCTTTAAAAATGGTTTGTTTAAAATTGAGAATTCTTGTGCTAGCTTCATTTGGAGTGTAACTTTTGTTTGGGAAATGCTGAATATATGTTTTAGAAGCAGAAGAAATATTTGAGAAATGATGTAACCATACCATTCACATAAGGTTTTGTGCTTTGAAAAATTATAACATGTTGTTTTCCGTTTTAGAAATTTACTGATGCATATGCATGCCCAGTAAAAAAGCAATGTATGCTCCTAGAGAGCCATGTATGCCATTATATACCAAGTGTGATATCTAGACTTCACTCACATAGCTCAGTAGAAAAGCATATATACAGTAAAACAGGTAGTTTGATACTGACAGAAGGAGATAACCAATGAGTCAGATATATAGTCACAACTGTTATGTATCTAACAGTAATTTAGGTAGTTTCAAAGTCAGTTTGGCAGTATTCAGGTACTCATGCAATCCCCCAACCACAAGTGAGGCAGTCATCAAAGCAGTGATTCAGTATCCATGGAGTTATTGAATTACCTAGACACTACACATATACTCTTCAAATCAGGCAGGCAGAAATTATGTAGTCATTGATCTATTGAAGCACTACTTATACATACATCTAATCACCCAGACACTATAAATTTACTTATGCAATTAACAAGGCTGTAACTATGTAGTCATTGTAAAACTTGCACAGAAGCTATGCAGTCATCTAAACACACACTTACAACTCATGCAGTCATTGAAATACTGAGGCACACACATAAACTCATGCAAACACTCAGGTACTACTCATGTACTCATCTAATAACGTAGAGAGTAGCATTGTAGTAAACCTGTTATCCATCCAGTAGCTATGCACTCACTTAATTACTGAGGGAATACTATTGCAGTGATACAATCACCCCAGCAGTACATTTACTTATATCTAATCTCTCAAGCTTTAACAATGGAGTCATGCAATCACTCAGACACTAGTCATGCACTCCTGTAATCAACCAGGCACTACCGATGCACTTATTAAATTATCCAGGCACTGCCCATGTAGTTATCTAAACACCCAGGCACTACCTGTTCACTGAACCAAAAACACATGGGCAGCAGCCACGCAGTTATGCAATCACTGAAACAGTAGTTATTCACTCATCCAATCTGGTTGGTGCTATGCATGTACTTAAACAATCATGTATGCACTATCCATACACTCTATAAGTCACCTATATACTATCTATGCACTCCTACAATCATCCAGGCACTAAAGCTGCACTCATTTAATCATCCAAGCACTATCTATGCAAGTATTGATTTATTGAGCCACTAGTCATGCACTTATCCAATGATTCAGGTACTACTCATGCACTCATCCAAACAACCAGATAGTAGTGATATACTCATGCAAACATGCAGGCAGCAACTATGCAGATATGGAATGACCCATGGAGTTCTCATATACTCAGGGAATCATCTAGGCACTACCTGTATCCTCAAAGAATCAGCTAGGTACTATCTATGCACCAATTTAATCATCCAGGGAGTATTTGTGTATTCATCCCCAAACATGTCTCTACAAGTTTTAGTGAGGAATAGGTAGTCTTTTAGAACCATTTGGTGAATTATATATGCAGGATGTGGCACACTCTTTGCAAGTAGTTGGAAAAATTAGTGAGGTGTATGCTTTGATAGAGATTAACATGCAGATTGTTATATGCACTGTTTCCCCAAATTTGAATATGAGGCATTTAGGTAGAACAGTACTGAGATAGTAAATACACCAATAACACAGTGGTAGAGAGGCATCCAATAGCTCTTATGTTGTGTTTTTGTATTTATGGTGTTGAGACATTGTATGTACTTTTACACTTGGGGATAAATTTACAAGAAAGTAATGCAGTGCGGAACCGCAAGCCATTTGGCTGCGCCATGCTGCATTACTTTCAAAGCAGAGGTATGCGTCATATGTACAACAATATGATGGATCCCTATGCTCTCCCCTGTGATGGCGCACAACTGGCTGCTATGTGCCAATGGTGGCACCCTTGCACTATGGTACAAGGGTACCTGTGTGGTGGGGATGATCTTTTTTGTGCAGGAAGGGACACCTTCCTGTAGAAAAACAATTAAGAGATATATTTTCCTCTTTGTATGTGTGCTGCAGAATGCAGCACGCATAGAAACAGAAAAAAGGAGGAGAAAAGTATTTCTCCTCGTTGCATCTCCCTACACTTCCCCTGGGGAGGTGTAGGATTTTGATGCATTCCCAGGTTTACTAATTGTTATAAAGTTGGTTATGTGGCAGAATCCATGGGTGCTGCATGGGAACAACCACAGCAACACCCAAGGCATGCTTCTGTCACGCAAAGTGCTGTCTGAAAAGCGCCTGTATTTATAAGGGCATAAAAAGCTACGCAGAGTGACTCTACATGGCTTAGTAAATATGGAGCACCATATCACGGCGTTGGTGTGTCAACAAAAGTTACACTCCGGAAAGTGCACGGGGCCTGTAAATATGCCTCCTTGCCTTGATGTTCATTTTAAAATTTACTACAGAAGGGATAAACTGTTCTTTCACCATGCATAAGTGAGAAGTGAGATATCCTATAGCTGTGTTGTACAACAGGGTGCTAAAATGTTAAAAGGTAACAAATAAATACAGTTTTGTGTTTTGCTTTGGGTTTGTTATATTGAAGTAAGTGCATGTAGTAATATATCTAGGTTCATCTGTAGATTTAAAACTGCAACATAACATGAACACTGTTTTTGTATTTTCTGTAAGTCTGTAGTAAAGTAGTTGGCAGATTGACTAGGGTAAAAAATAAAATATACTTGTTTTTCTGACAGAACAATATCTACATACCTACACACAGTTACAATGCCTACAAAAGCTCGGATGAAAAAGCAACAGAAGCAACTACAGTATGTTTGCAGAAATGAATTACAGAAGGGGCAAAATACAGAAAAAGTGGTGAAAGAAAAAAGAGCTACTGGTAAGAGGACAAAGTTATTTCTTAAAAATATATATGGACATTTGCAAAGATTACAAAATAAAGAAAATGAAATTATGACTATGAGAAACAATAGGAATGGACAAAGTGTACATTGCAAGAGCAGAAAAGATTGTAAAAAACATGGACTCAAATTTACCAGGAGACAGAAGCAGTTTAAGGAAATCAGAGCCAGAATGTTTCGTAGTAGAGTGGTTGTAAATCTACTGAGAAATTTGAACAAGTATAGAAGAAGGAGAGATGCACTGAAGCAGAAAGAACGAGTTGAGAGAGTAGTTGATAAGGCCTTTGCTTTGAAGAGAAAGCTTTTCATTTTGATTCTAAATAGAATGAAAACTCTTGACAAAATAGTGTTGTGTATGAGGAGACAAACCCAGAAGAAAAAATTAGTGAATAGAAGTAACTTTTTTACAGTTTTTAGTGGAAAATGGATACATACGTCTAGTACAGAGCATTTCTTTAATGAAGAAAGCTATCTCCAGTAGAAGAGATTTGTTCATGCTATTGATGAAAGCGGATAATGTTATGAAATGAGAATGGCAGTCCTATAGCAAAACAGGTGATGATACCAATAAATGTAGAAGAAGTTATTGCAGAAGAGGTACAAGGTAGGCGTAGTCAGGCCCCTGTATACAAATGGAATTGTAGTAGTGTTGTTAGTATTAGACAGCAATCCCTGGATATATTAGGAAAATCCCTACGTGTATTTCCAAGGTGAAGTTTAAAACACAAAATAAGTACTTTACAAGGTTTAGATCCCTGCAAGCTGAGAAACCATACAAATGTGCAGGGACACTCACTAGCTTGTTTGTCAAAGAAAGTGTGCCAAAGCACCTTCCATCATTTTAGGATGCTAGCTGTACACCATTTAACAATGCAAACTTTAGTTAGGAGGCTGTACTATGTGAAAACTACTGCTTTATGTTTAGGAGAAATGAATAGGACTTTTTGCATGGTACTGTGGCAGAGGTAGAAAATGTTTGTGAAGATGTGCAGTTTTGTTTCTTTGGTCCAGAAAAGGACTGTAGGGAAATTGAAGAGTTGATAACAGGAGGAGTTGTAGAACAGGACACAGGTGCTACAGTTGATAGTTTTGAAAACGAGATTCTAAAATTTAAGACAGTATGTGCTGAAAAACCAGAGTATGTTTGTATATGCTGTCGACGCACTCACTACAAGAATAAAATGCGAACTGTTGACTTATATTTTAAAAAGTGAAATAGAGAATAATGACAACTGGCAAAAGTTTTCACTGTAATTATTTGTAGAAGAAAGATTTGATTTGTCCACACGACAAGTTATATGTAAGTACTGCTACAATAAATTAGATGATAATAAAATGCCCGCTAGAGCTGTGCATAACAAGTTAGAACTGGTTCTCATTCCAGAAGCAATTCAAGGTTTAAATATTTATGAGTCCATTCTTAGCCAAACTATACATCCATTTCAGGCTATAGTATGTATGGAGCCAAAGACAGGCAAGTTACCCCCGATAGAGATGCAAATATGTCTAAAAGGTAGAGTAGTGTATTTGCCATTAGATGTCAAGAAAAACATTGAAACTGTAAGGGTAGATAGAGATTTAGAGGAAGGACTAGTACTTCTTGCAAATGGTGTGCCTACCAAGAAGATATGGCAGGAGTTAGTAGATGTTACCAAAGTTAAAAAAACAAGTTTATATCTCGTACAAAACAATGTTTACTATTGAAATGTGGAAAGCCTGTAAGATATCACACATATGGAGGATCAGACATTTCCATCAACAGGTCAGATTGAAAAGGTGGATCAGTCCAGAACAGAAGAAATTTATTAACATTATACCATCCACCCTTTGCATTCTAAAGAGGCTATTGGTGATACCATTGAGCTGTTTCAAATGAAGGCAGCAAAAGGAGCTCCATTAAGTGTGTGGGAAAAATGTTTAGAAGCTTGGTGTTTCCCACATCTTTTTCCTACTGGTGTAGGAGGCAAGTACGACGAACAGTCTGTGCAAATACCTGCAGCTGAGTATAGATGTAGTAGACTTTATTCAGAAGATCCTAGACTTCATCAGTGTATTCCATATATATTTCACCTATTATTTGAGAGTGACTTGTCTGGACTCTCATATGCCGTGAATCACATTCTAAAAACAGGAGTTAATTTGCATAATATATCAGCAAGAGAACTTTTGGAGAAAGTTCAAGGAAAAGATGAGCACTTGGAATACAATGTAATAAAACTAATGGCATGTCAGCATGGGACAAATGAATTTTGGTATCAGCATCATGGTGAACTGAAGTGCATGCTGAGGAACCTTGGAGCACCTACTTGGTTCCTGGCACTGATTTATGCTGAATATGCATGGGATGACCTACTAGAATTCTTGCAGGAGGCAAACTCAAATATAAAAGACATTCATCTGACGACACCAGGAGAACTGTGCTCACTAGACCCTGCAAATGTTTGCAGATATTTTAATCACAGATTTCAAGCAATGATAGCTTTCATCTTGAACAAAACAAAACCTCCTCTTGGTGAAGTGATTGATTTCTTTTGGCATAAAGAGTACCAAGCCAGAGGTTCTTCCCATATTCACATGCTGTTGTGGGTAAAAGATGCCCCAAAGTTTGGAACAGACAGTGATGAGTCTGTGTTGTCTTTTATTGAGCCATATGTAACTTGCGCCATCCCAAAGGAGAGTAGTGACAACATATTAAGGGAACAAGTTCTACGATTCCAAAATCATAGATGCGGAAAATACTGTCAGCGAAAATACAGAGCAAAAGGGAAATTTTATACAAGATGTTGTTTCGGATTCCCACAACCTGTCATCTCACAAGGAAGAGTCAACAGCTTTTTGTCTGCAGTCAGACATACACTTACAGAAAATCACTGAAAAACAAATCTGGACTAAGAGGTACAGAGGCCTCCAAGTATGACTAAAATCCTGTAATTCTGAAGATGTGGAATGCAAACATGGATATGCAGTTTGTTTTAGACAACTCAATTGCTTTTGCTCGGTACATTACATCTTATATAATAACAAAGTCAAAGAAAATTGAGATGAAAGAGATGTGGGAGGAGATTTCAGCAGAAAAGAGTCTTACGAAGAAATTTTAGTTTTTGTTTGAAAATGCTTTTTCACAGAGAGATAGGCTCCTATGAATGTGTAGACTGGTTAAGCTCAGCTACTTTGTTTTCTAAATCTAGAGGGTATCTATGGGTGAGTTTAGGGCTTGCTAATACTTGTAACAGAGTACTGAAGCCGTTCCTGAAATTCAATATCTTGCAGAATTTGAGCCACATAGTACAAATATTCTGAAAATTAACATGCTCGATACGTACTATGCAAGAAGACGTTGTCATATGGAAAAGATGTGTCTTTATGAAATACTTCAACATTATACTTTCAGAGGTAATGTCAATGAAAACATAGATGGCGGTAAATTTGCTGTGGCTGGATGTGAAGGATGTTTGGTGAGACATAACAAAGGAAATTTAATCAACCATTGAAAGCTAAGTTGCCAAACTACAGACAAAAGAGAGTGTTTCTATTTAGCCTTGTTACAGTTGTTTAAGCCATGGCGAACTGAAAGTGAGCTACGTGGAGAATTTGACTGTTGTGAAGACTCATTCAACACTGTGAAAGACAGCATTGAGTGCTCTGTGTTTCCCGTGCATCTTCAAATGTTGAGAGAAGAGATTGAACAAGAAGAAACATTTGCTGCTGAGATAGCAAGAGAGAGTTCACAGAGCAGTCAAAGTTCAGCATCTGGAAGTCAAGATCCTCTTGGACAGCCAATCATTGAAAATGAAGCTGCAATAGCTATGAATAAAGTGCAGAATGCAATGCAACAAGTAAGCCGGGAAACTGTGGATCTAAAACTACTAATACAGCAATTGAATGCAGATCATAAAGACATTTTTGAAGAGGTAAAAGGTAAAGTAGAGCATGGATTTCTCCATGAGAATAAAAAGTGTGCATGTTCTACATGTAAACCAGTTCTATTGTACATAAGTGATCAAGCTGGAACTGGAAAAAGCTTCTTGATTAAGAAGTGACAAGTTACCTACAGAAGACAACAGATTTCAATTTGTTGTGTGTAGTCACTGCACCAACAGGCTTAGCTGCTCATAATGTTAAAGGAGTTACTCTTCATCGATTATTAATGCTGCCTGTTGAACATGCCAACAAATTACAATACAACAATTTATCTGGTGATGCTTGTCAAGAAGTGTCAATAGTATTAAAGGAATTAAAGCTACTAGTTATTGATGAAGTCATCATGGGGTCTAACCTAATACTAGCTTTTATTAACCCTGGGCGGAGTTCGCGGAGTTGCACTACGTGGAACACTGCGAAGTGCAAAAAAAACTCCGCCGCACTACGCGGAGCTCCGCAAGCGGCGGAGTACGATAGAAAAATGCCGTTCGTGGTGATTGCACAGTGCCGGATGCTTGTCCGCACTGTGTAATCATCGCGAACGGCACCATGCACAGCACAAGCGGTCCCTGCTTTCCTTTTCTGCCGCTCGAGTAGATTTTTACTCGAGCGGCAGCTTTCTCAACGCGAACGGGCTGTTTCTCAATGCGAGCGGTCGCAAGCATACGCGACCACTCGCAATGAGAAACCTGACCCCCCGCGTTGAGAAAGCTCACCGGGAGGTTGATTTTCCACTCTCGCGCTCGCCAACTTGATGTTGGCGATCGCAAATGAGGAAAAATCTCGCCGGGAGGTTGATTTTCCTCGCTCGCGGTCGCCAACTTGATGTTGACGATCACGAGCGAGGCAAAAAACTCCTCCACTGAGTTTTTCGGAACTCCACGATCTCCGCGTAACGCGGAGTGCAAAAAACTCCGCAAACTCCACGAGCAGAGTGGAGTTCACCTCCCAGGGTTAGCTTTTATACTTTTAAGAATGCAGCAAATAATAAAAACTGACTACAATGTACTTTTTGGAGGAAAACACTTAATAGTCTATGGAGACCTGCTACAACTAACTCCTGTAAAAGGTCAACCTGTATTCAAGAAACAACTACATACTGAAACAAGGAATTCACTAGGAAGTATTGGAAATGTAAACATTTGGGAAAACTTTCAATACAAAGAGTTAATCCAAAATATGAGCTAAGCATCAGATATGCATTATACAGATATACTAAAGGATATATGAGTGGAAGACTTCACATAAAAGGGAAAGACAGTATTACAAAGCTGTCTCATCAAAAATGTGTTTCCAAGTAATGTTTCACCTGCTGAAGTAATGTATAATTTTTTTAAGGAGGAGAAGTCTATTGTTTGTTTGATACCAACTCTTGAGGACTGTAGTAAATTTAATGTACAATTATTGCAACTGGGAAAAGAAGAGATCATCAAAATTAGAGCAAATGATAAAATATAGCATCAAGGAGTTACAGTGCTACTAACAGAAAAACTGCATTTGAAATTGGATAGTTTAGAAAAGTTTGTTCCGAAAACTGCAGGATTAGAAAAACAGTTACGTATCTTGAAAAAATGTTGTGTAGTCTTCCATTGTCATTTAAATGTTGAAGAAGGGCTAGTGTATGGTGCAATGTGTAAAGTTATGAAATTTGTTAATTATCCAAACAGAAATGATGTGGAAAACCTAGCAATAAAATGTGATGATACTGCTGAAGTTAAGCAGATTGGTAGATGAGTTGTACGTTTCCTACTTGTGAAAGACTTTTATGACCAGCGAAAGCAGTTCCCAATGTCTTTAGCGTATGCAGAAATTATTCACAAATTACAAGGTTTAAGTGTACATACAGTTCTTGTTAAAATTGGTAGTAGTGTATTCAAAGAAGGAATGCCATATGTTGCTTTGTTGCAAATTAGAACATTGTCTGGTTTATTTCTGATCTATTTTGATGAGAAGAAAGTAGGTACTGATGTGAGATGTGTAACAGAGTATGATCGGGTAAGAGCTCAATATACTCCTCATTTAGGCCAGTATCCAGTGGTTCAAAAAGCAATACTGTGTCCAAAGCAGAAAATATCAAAACAGTCTATCAGAGTTGAACAGAAAGATGAACAAAAAGAAAATCAAGAAGAAGGAAAGAAAAGAAAACTAGAGCACAATGAGGAAATATAAGGCTATCACTTTGATAATAAATCTGGAGTGAACTGTTATGCAAATGTAGTGTTAAATGGACTATATCACTTGCCTCATTTTACAAATTTACACAAGAATGTTTTCACAACTGTGTAATTTACTTGAAGAATTAAGAAGTGATAAAAATATCATACATTCTGCTACTGGAATAAAAAAAACTCTCAGACGACTGTACTGGATCAAATCAAATCAAAATCTTCAGCAGGATGCTCAAGACTTTCTAATGGTGATGCTAGGACTATTAGATGAAGAAGATGTGAACATCAATGAATTGTTTGGTTTAACTTATAAATGGACCAATAAGTGTGAAGATTTTGAATTTACGTCTAGCACTGAAATCAATTCAGAACGATTCCTGTACTTGACATTACCATATTGTAAAGCTGTCTTGTTTGAAGATTTAACTACAAATGCCCATCAAGATATGACCTGTCCAAACTGCAGATCAGAACTCAGGTCAATGTTGTTTCTACAAAGGTATGGAAAATATGTCATAGTTATGCTACAAAGATGCAGAGTGGATGAAACTAAATTAGGAACTGAAACTACAAACCGTAAAGCTGCACAAATTTCCATCTCAAAAAGAACTTTCACAACTATATCAATCATATTTCATGAAGGAGTTAATATAACCTCGGGACACTACACAATATATTTGAGATGTCAAACATGATGGAGAGAGTGCAATGTCATACAAGTGGCATTCAAATCAAGACTACCCAAAAAGCTACCAAATTCATATCTGAAATTTCTAGAACCAAAGTTCTAAGGAGGATCTAGGATAAAATAAATGTGGTATTGTGTTTACATATATTATTTGTTTCTGAAACATTATTCTGCCTATTGGGGGCATTGTATACAGCAAGCTGTTAGTAGTGAAGGACTCTTTTTAATTGCGGGAAAGTATTACAAAAATTGTAGTGAGTGCAGTGAACAGTATGACATTGTTGTAATGATCTACTGTGCACATTTGTTTTAGTTTTTTTTCAATCCATACAAAGTACTGTTGAAAGTGAACAAGTATGAAAGCTGAAAAAAGGAAAAAACAGTAAAACATTTGTCTATATTGAATTAAAGTTTTGGTCAAAAAATATTGTATGCTGTTTGGTTGCCTAATGTTCTAAATGAAATTCTAATACATTGTTCTCTGTTTCTATTTTTTCACAGTGGTTGGAGGTTGAGATATATTACATGTGTCAAATCACTAATCTAGTGATGGATTCATTAAGTTACTACTCATGTACTCATCCATCTCCCAGGGACAACAGTTGCACTTGTGCAATCATCCAGTCACTACCTAAGCAGTCATCCAATCAGTCAGGTACTGCACTTAAATTCATGTAATCTCCCAGCCACTACCCAGGCATTCATCCAATCACCCAGGTGCTACCCATGTACTATGTAATCACATAGACATTATGTATGCACTCAACCATTTACTGAGGCACTATTCATGCACTCATCCATTCACCCAGGCACTACTCATGGATGCATCCAATCACCCAGGCAGTACCCAGACACTCATCCAATCACCCAGGCACTATCCATGCACTCACCCAATCACGCAGGCAGTATCCATGCATTCACCCAATCACCCAGTCACTATCCAGGCACTCACACAATCTCCAAGGCACTACCCTTGTAGTCATTGAATGACCTTGGCACTACCCATGCACTCATCCAATCACCCAGGCACTACTCTTGCACTCATCCAGTCTCCTATGCGCTACCCATGCACTCATACAATCAACCAGCACTACCCATGCACTAATCCAATCACCCAAGCAGTACCCATGCACTCATGCATTCACTCATGCACTATCTATACACACTTCCAATCACCTAGGCACTATCTATGCACTCATCTAATCACCTAGACACTACCCTTGCACTCATCCATTCACTGAGGCACTACCCATGCACTCATCCAATGACTCAGCCACTACTCATGCACTCATCTAATCACCCAGGCGGTACCCATACATTCATCCAGACACCCAGGCACTACTCATACATTCTTCCAATCACCCAGTTACTATCCATGAACTCATCCATTCCCTCAGGCACTACCCATGGACTCATCCATTCGCTCAGGCATTTTCCATGCACTCATCCATTCTCCCAGGCATTGCCCATGCACACATTCAATAAACCAGACACTACCCTTGCACTCATCCAGTCACTCAGGCAGTACGCATGCGCTCATCCATTCACCCAGGCACTACCCATACACTCATCCAATGACCCAGGCACTACCCATGCATTCATCCATTCACTCAGGCACTGCCCATACAATCATCCAATTACCCAGGCACTATGCTTGCACTCTTCCATTCACTCACACACTACCCATGCACTCATTCATTAACCCAGGCAATAAACATGCACATATCAAATCACTCAGGCACTACACATGCACTCATCCAATCACCCAGACAATACTCTTGCACACATTCATTCACTTAGCCACTACCTATGCACTATGCAGTCACCCAGGCACTAATCCAGGCACTATCCATGCACTCACCCAATCAACCATGAACTATGCATGCACTCATCCAATCACCCAGGACCTATGTTTGCACTCATCCATTCAATGAGGCGCTACTTATGGACTCATCTAATTACCCAGGTGGTACTTTTGCACACATCCATTTACTCAGGCACTACTCACGCAGTCATGCAATCAACCAGACACTACCCAGGGACTCATCCATTCAAGGAGGTGCTATCCATTCACTCATCCAGTCACCCAGGCGCTACTCTTCAACTCATCCAGTCACCCAGGACCTACCCATGCACTCATCCAATCACTGAGGCACTACCCATACACTCATCCAATCGCCCAGGCACTATCCATGCACTCATGCAATCACCCAGGCACTACCCTTGCACTCATACAATTACTCAGGTGCTACCCATTCACTCATCCATTCACTCAGGTACTATTCATTCACCCAGGCACTATCCTTGTGTACCAGCCCCACTCACCTGAAAAACGGGTACTGCAGGAACGAAGATATTCCCGTCACTCACCCTGTGCTTTGTCCCCTCATGCCCCAAATGAACAAACGGAAATGAGCGGAAAATGCACCGGGGGAAAGCAAGAAGATAAGAAAACAAGGGAAAGTATGGGTAGACACTGGAATGCTCTCTTCGGGATATCACAGAAAACAGTCACACCACAAGCGTCCTTTTTGCAGGGAAGAAAAGAACAGATAACAATTAGCACAAAGGAAAAGTTTTGAATAACGTCATTCAATTTTTAAGTGACAAAATGGAAAACTCTTTAGGATTAGCTCACCCTTTTTACATCCAACTAGGGACTCATAGGAAATCAGAGGCAGCTTCCACCATTGAACGTTCCAGAAGAAAGAGAGAGACATGTAACAGGTCCGTATCCACAAAAGGTTAACTTCAGTGAACGCCAAGGAAATAGCGGGAAAAAGCTGCAAGGCAATAAACCCGCACTCGAAAACAGGGGAGAAAACGGGAAATAAATCCGATTTCCTTGAAAGGGGAGAGGACTCAAAAAAGGTCAGTGCACTGAATAAACACCGGGAACAGGAACAAAGGGATAACGGGTTATTTGGAAACCCGACAATTACTGACAGTCCGAATCCTTTGGAAGGAACGAGCCTCCGATGCACAAAAAACAGGGGAGGCAAAACAGTCCGTAAACCAAAAGGAACAAATCCAGGAAGGTCCGGGCATGAAGAGCAACGTAGAGTCAGCAGTAACAGGTAACGGTACGAATCCTTCCGGGTCAGGAACTGCATGTGAAAACAAGCAACGAGGAGTGGGAAGGTGGCTCTTACATACTCGTTGTTGCCGCCCATGGAAAACACTGCGGCTGCGCCAGAATACGTTCCAACAAGGGAAATCCCAGAAAAGAAGGAGCGATTCATTAAAGGGGCAAGAAACGAAAATAGAAATCCCAGAAACAGGATAGTGAAAGAACATAGATGGTAAGTAAATACCCAGTCATACAAGAACATCAACACAATCATAACCCCTAAAACAAAAGGCAGGACTCAGGCTGTAACACCTTGCACTCATCTATTCACTCAGGCATGACACACATGCTCATCCTTTCACTCAGGCACTACCCACGCACTCATCCAATGACCTAGGCACTACCCTTGCTTTCATCCAATCACCCAGGCACTACTCGTGCACTCATCCAGTCACCTATGCGCTACCCACACACTCATACAATAAACTAGGCACTACCCATGCACTAATCCAATCACCAAAGCAGTACCCATGCACTCATCCATTCACTCAGGCACTATCTATACACTCTTCCAATCACCTTGGCACTATCCATGGAGTCATCCAATCACCCAGACACTACCCTAGCACTTATCCATTCACTGAGGCACTACCCATGCACTCATACCCTCACGCAGGCACTACTTGTGCACACATCCAATCACCCAGTCAGTACCCATGCACTCATCTAATCACCCAGGCACTACACATACATTCTTCCAGTCACCCAGGCACTATCCATGCATCCACACAATCACCCAGGCACTGCCCTTGCACTCATCCATTCACTCAGGCACTACCCATGCGCTCATCCATTCATGCAGGCATTTTCCATGCACTCATCCATTCACCCAGGCACTACCCATGTACACATCCAATCACCCAGGTACTACCCATGCACTCATTTATTCACTCAGGCATTATCCATGGACTCATCCATTTACTGAGGCAGTATGCATGCACTCATCCATTCACTTGGGCATTCCCCATACACTCATCCAATGACCCAGGCACTACCCATGCACTCATTTATTCACTCAGGCATTATCCATGCACTCATCTATTCACTGAGGCACTACCCATGCACACATCCAATCACACAGGCACCACCCTTGAACTCATCTCTTCACTCAGGCACTACGCATGTGTTCATCCATTCACTCAGGCACAACCCAAACAATCATCCAATGACCCAGGCACTACTCTTGCACTCATCCATTCACTCATGCACTACCCATGCACTTATCCATTCACCCATTCACCCAGGCACTAACCATGCACATATTGAATCATTCAGCCACTACCCATGCACTATGCAATCACCCAGACACTGATCCTGCACATATCCAATCACTGAAGCCCTACCCTTGCACTCACTCCTTCACTCAGGCACTATCCATGCTTTCATCCATTCACTCAGGCATTACCCATGCACTCATCCATTCACCTAGGCACTACCCATGCAGACATCTAATCTCTAGGCCTGGGTGGTGAACTCTGCTCTGTTCGCGAAGTTTGCAGAGTTTTCTGCACTCTGTGGAGCTCGCGAAGTGCAGAAAACTGTGCTCCGCGTAGTGCAGTGGAGTTTATTCCCGGCTCGCGACCGGTAAGTTCGCGAGCGTGAGCTGCCACTCGGGTAGAATTTCTACCCGAGCGGCAGGAAAACCAGCGTGAACAGCAGTTCGCACTGCACTCTGCCACTTGCGAAACACCGCAGAGTTTTTTTGTCACTTCGCAGAGTTCCGCGTAGTGAAACTCCGCGAACCACGCCCAGGCCTGCTAATCACCCAGGCACTACCCTTGAACGCATCCATTCACTCAGGCACTATGCATGCGCTCATCCATTCACTGAGACACTACCCATGCACTCATCCAATTACCCAGGCACTACCCTTGCACATATCCAGTCACTCAGGCACTACCTATGCACTCATCCATTCACTCAGGCACTATCCATGCTTTCATACATTCACTCAGACACTACCCATGCAATCATCTATTCAGTCAGGCACTACCCATGCACACATCCAATCACCCAGGAACTACCCTTGCACTCATCCATTCACTCAGGCACTACCCATGCACTCATCCATTCACCCAGGCACTACCCATGGACACATCCAATCACCCAGGCACTACCCTTGCTCTCATCCATTGACTCATGCACTACCTATGCACTTATTCATTTACTCTGGCACTACCCATGCACACATCCAATCACCCAGGTGCTACCCTTCTACTCATCCATTCACCCAGGCAGTAATCATGCACTCATCTATTCAACCAGGCACTACCCATGCACTCGTCCAATCACCCAGGCACTACCCATGCACTCATTCATTCACCTAGCCATTAACCATGCACTCATCTATTCACTCTGGCACCACCGTTGCAGTCATCCATTCACTGAGGCACTACCCATCTACTCCTCCATTCACTCAGGCACTACCTATGCACTCATCCATTCACCCAGGCACTACCCACGTACACATACAATCATCGAGTCACTACCTTTGCACTCATCCAATCACTTAGGCACTACTTATGCACTCATAGATTCATTCAGGCACCATTGCTGCACTCATTTAACATCCATGCACCCGTTATGCACTCATTCAATCATCCTTACACCAGTCATACACTCATTCCAACATATATACACACTTTGTTTTTTAACTGTAAAAGGTGGTTCCAAGAGGAACCTTTTTTTTTTTTTTTTAGTGCTTTGGTAAAGTTGTAATTTTTTTTCTTCTTTTTTATAATAACAAAAATGGCAACTGGGACAGGAGAAATTGAAAAAACATGCACTGAAAAATGTGCAAAACATATAAAAGGGGAAACAAATTAGCATGTATGCTGTTTTGCAGCATTACGAATAGCTGTAAGACACTGCTCACCAGCACGTATGACAGCACTACAGTCCATGCAGTATGTGGCCATTCTTGAAAACTCTGGAGCCATATCTGTTGCAGTAGTCTGCACCTCAGAAGGGAGTTTCTGGGTGCGAATTGTTGTCGCTGCCACTGAAGTAGATGGTCCTCCAGCTTCCCTCTGCTTGATCGCCAGTTGGAGACATTTTTTATGATAGGTTTTTAGATGGTATAACATGGACGTTGTTCCACATGAATATCTCTTGTTCGTCCCTCTAGAAAGTGTCTTGTCGCAGTTTGTGCATTGCACAAGTTTGGCAGCAGTTTTTGATTCCCCTGATGGGGTTTTAAAAAAAATCCCATGCCACACTGGCTCTCTTTTTTGGAGGTTCCTCTTCTTCCAAATCTTCAATCGCCACCTCCTCTACATCCTGGTTCAGCTGTTTTTCCTGCTGACCCCCATCTCCTTCCTGTGTAGCCATTTTTGATAGAAAAAAGGCCAAAAGGTTCGCACACCAAGATGAATCGACCTGCTCAGAATGAAGTTCCATGAAAGGAGATTCAAGAAGGAGGAGTGAGTGTGTAATTCCTATTGATTTTGCTGAAAAGTATATTATCCAATGAGATTACTTGCTTTCCCGGTCATGTGATAATCGCGGTGACCTAAATAGTTGCCTTTACCGCCGTGAAGCGTAAATGCAAAAAACAAGTTTAAAGTAGTTTTCTATAAAAATGGAAAGAAAAGCAGAACTTTCAATATTATAACAGTGAACAGCTATACTAAACTTATTCACAATAGCTCTCCATAAATGTTTCAGAGTTGTTGAAAAACACACGGTATTCGCGGTTACCGATGTCATCGCAACTTGTGCTGTCTTCGCGGAAACGGAAAATAGTGTTTGAAGACGATTATTCAGGAAACTCACTACAAAAATAATATGAGTTTGAAAAGTACACTAATAAAGCTCTACTGTTAAATATACTGTAGAATATGTCTATATGTATGTTTTACACTTTGTACAAACAACGCGCTCTTTGCGACAACCGACGTCACCGCAATGATGTCGGTAGTCGCGAATATAGTTTTTTTCTGTAAAAGTGGCTTTCTTCTAAATTGATCACAGAAAGAAAATTTAAAACAATATTTTACTAAATATTAAGGCTTAAACTTTATTTTAAAAATGTCTTTAAGTGTATTTTTCAGTATGTGAAAAATATCTACTGATCACAGATTCTCCAAAGTTAATGCGACAATGTTGTGCCGACACAAAATTGTTAAAAATAAAACCAGTTGTTAATGTACTTTCTGATAAACAAATACAAAATCAAAAAATGAGTGGTATATAATATAAATATAATACACAATATCCAATTATAGAAAGAAAATACAAAAATCTTAAAGGTTCACTGAAAAAAAGTGTATGTTACAATTAAGAAATAGAATTTATAAAACCTTAGTAACTGAAAAAAACAAAGGTTACAGGGACATTATAGTTAAGAATCAGCATTTAGAAAAACGTAGAAATTCACTGAAAAAAACAAATGTTACAGGGACATTATAGTTAGGAAATATAATTATAAAAACCCTTAGAAATTCACTGAAAAAAACAAAGGTTACAAGGATTTTATGATTAGGCTGACATTTCTCTCGTACAAAACTAGAGGAATTCAGTAGTTATAGTTAGCTGAGCTAAATATAACTCACACCCCACAATGCACTGCTTATGACCTTACATATTACATCACTCATGACATGGTCAGTGACATCACTGATGACATCACTCATGACACCTCAAATTACATCCCTGATGACATCATCCAGTGACTGTGAGTGTTTTTAAAATGTTTATGAGTGTTAAATACATATAACAAGGTGTATTGATGAATCAGTGGCTGTATGAGGGCCTGTATGGATGATTCAGTGAGTGCGTGACTGACTGGAGAAGTGAGTGATTAGGTGATTTGGTGTCTCAGTGAATGTATGGTTGAGTGACTAGGTTTTGAGAATGTCTGTATCAGTCTGTCAGATGGTGTCTAAGTGGCTGCAGGGGTTAGTGAGCGGGTACATGAGTGACTGTATGTGTGATGAATTGGGTGCCTGAGTACCTGCATGGGTGGAGGAGTGTCTGTGTGGCTGGGTGAGAGGATGTGTGACTGCCTGCATTGATGAGTGAGTGGGTGAGTCAGTTGCTATATGGGTTAGTGAGTGTGTAAGTTAGGGGCTGAATAGGTGACTGAGTGTAATTATGGGTGTGTTGGTGAGTGAATGAATGTCAGTGGTATATGGGTGAGTAACTGGATATGTGAAAGGCAGTATAGGTGAGTGTTGGAGTATATGAGTGACTGTATGTGTGAGTAAGGGATTCTGATTGTGGCTTTACGGGTGAGTGTGTGCTTGTGTCAGTGACTGTATAGGTGAGTGAGTATGTGTTAGTATCTGTATGAATGAGTGAGTGAGTGTGTATAACTGTAAAGGTGAGTAGATGGCTGATTTCGGCACCTGGATCCCATCCCTCGGGGCCCGGCCTTTCATTTATTTTTATACACTTCAAAGGGAGGGGAGCCGAGTGGCCCCTCCCGGGCCATTCTCGGCCCCGGGGCATGTCCATTTCTAAAAATTAATTTATGTAAAAAACGGGAGGGGGCCACAGGGCCAGGCCTTGATAATATTTTTTTAAATGGGGAGGTGGGCCACGGTGGTTCCCCTCCCCAGGCCGATATTTCCCTGGGGACCCCATCCCTGAAGCTTGACCACCTAGTTGGGGGTCACAGGGAGCCTGAATGGCCCTGCATTCTTTGCCGGCTCCCTGCCTCCTGCAAATCTGCTCTGCTTCATGTAAGCGAGAGAATGTTCTGCTCTCACTTGCAGGAAGTGGACCAGATTTTGCAATGGCTTGGCAGGAGCAGTGCTCCCGCCAAGCCATAGCAGGCTGCAATGTCCCGGAGGTGGCACCCCAGGACATTGCTGGAACCGGCCCTAGGGGATGGTGGTCCCCAGGACCATGTAGGGCTCCTGGAGGGGGCTGCCCTGCCCCCTCTTTTCAAATTTGTCCCAGAGAGGTGGTGGTCCCCGGGGCAAGTCTAGTACAAGTTTAATACAAATTCAGGTCAGATACCATCAAAACACTGTGCTGAATTGAATATTTGAAGTCCATGATGCCAGAAATTGACTACGTGAATAATGCTGCTTTTCGGTTTTGGATCATCCCTTTATTTCATCAAGAGAGACACTATCCGCAAGGATATTGTTATTAATATGCACGTAGTCACTTTATCTTTCTGTCATCACAGACTTTAAATATTCAATCTAGCACAGTGTTTTGATGGTATCTGACCTGAATTTGTATTAAGCGGTGTTGCCAAGAACTGAATATTTTATTCAATGAATGCTGGGAGATGTAGTGTTTTCAAACTACAGGGTACATTGCAGCCTGCATATAAACATGTGATTATTATCTTAATCTGTTTCCGCCTGTGAGCAAGGCTCACATCAGAGCCAAAATGCATCAGGACAAAGGATAATGAATGGGATCTACACGCTGTCTCTGTTTTACAGAGAAATAAACCTTGGGAACTTTGAAACTGGCTTCCTGATTTCTCTTCATTGAATATATATCCAAATCCTTCCCGGTACATGCAAAGTTAAATCACGGCTCGGGCACAGACTCCAGATTTTGTGAAAGGCTTAATTCAAACGACATGGTCCATATGACGCGTTTCGGCCGCTGACCTGCGGCCTTGCTCACATATATATATATATTGAAAATGCCAAGTCCTTGTTCACAAACAACGTTGACGTACAAAGCAGGTATGGACACCACTTCTAGTGCAATTATTCCAGTGCTTTATTCCAGTATCAGTGCATAGTTAAGTTTATAGGCTAATGCCTTCGCCCATGACGCGTTTCGACCGCCGAGACACGGTCTTGATCAAAACACACCCATATTGCCACGTGAGAACTTAACTTAATAATCATAAAGAAAAGACTTTCACATCACACAATATACAATAAAAGGTTAAGAATCCGGATCCAATATAAAATATACACAATATATATTCATCGTCACATATTCAATTATACATTATAAAACATTTGATTAAACTACATGCACCTTGATTGATATTCATAAACATATATAAAGGCTTTTCACTTTAAATTTGCCTATTTTGTACCTGATAATCCTGCACCTCATCTAGACTGATCTCAGACACAAAACCGTTTATTGAGAGTAGTCAAGCTCATGCTAATGAATCTACAGGTTTATAGTAAAGTCTGCGATGAATCGATGTAAGACCAAGTGCAATATATTTATATAAAAAATGTTTTCAAGTTGTTTTATGTAATTGTCTGACCTAGTTTCATGTTGTGTGACACTAGGCTTGATTTAGCCTTAAACAAATCCATACTTAAACCCACTGTCATAAAGTGCTAAGTTTCCTATTGCCTACCTGCCCTACTAAAGTGATACATGCTCATAAAGTGCTCACTATACCTTAAAGTGCTAATATTCCTAATTTTCGCCTTGTGCTGAAGTCTCATGACAGTGAAAGTGCATACTGTCAGATTGTGTAAGAGTATACTAATCAGAGATTAATGGTTCTTTCATGATATAGTGTTCTGATGCTTGTAGAGGCACAAAATTAGAACCATATACTGGTCAAGTTATAAAGTGCTATAGTGCAGTGGGCAGATGTAAACTAGTTAAAGTGACACGTGCTTTCTAGAACCAATACTCTGGTACCCATAAATTGCTCATCTTTAGTGGATATCCCTTTAGTTCTAGGTAAAGACCATCATGTTAATAAAACTAATCTAATGTGCAAACTCCCACTCTAACTTCACAGTCCAGAACCGATGTATTCGTATGGGAGTATACCCCTTAAAAACTTTACAAGAAATTGTGGAGATCTTCACTCATGTTCAGTCCTTTCTGTATATTTGTGTCCAGATCCAGTATAAACTTGGACTCCAACTGCTGCAATAATCTATCCCTATCACCTCCTCTCCTTAAAATAGGTACTGCTCTAATAACAAAGTATTTAAGATCCTTTAAGTTGTTATGATGAACTAACTTAAAATGCCTCGCTACTGAGTACGTGGGATCAGAATTCACAATGGCCCTGATATGTTGCAGGATTCTGCTATGTACTTGCAATTTTGTGCTCCCTACATATTTTAATCCGCAAGAACACTCAAGTACATAGACAGCAAATCCTGTCATACAAGTAAGATGCCCTTTAATGCTGATTTGTTTGTTTCCAAATGCCATAGTGTAGTTGTTCATGTTGATACCGAATTTGCAAGCTCGACATGAACTGCACCTAAAAAACCCATTCTTTGTGGACAACCAGTTCTGACTAGAACTAATTTCAAGGCTGCTGCTGACTAAAGAAACCCTCATAGATGGTGCTCATCTGAAAGTCAGGGAGGCTTTATCTGGGAGGACTTGGCTTAGTGTAATATCTGTCAAAACAATGGGCCATTGCTTATTGATGATCATTCTTACTTGCCTTTCTTGTTTACAATAAGCCGTGACTAACCTAACCTCATGTAGTTTGTTAGTTCTTATGGGGGCTTCCACATCGGCGGATTCTATATCCTTAGTCACATTGACCAGTATAGCCTCTCTAGATTAAGCATTCGCTTTTAATTTGGCTAAGTTCAAACTCCTAATATTGTAGCCATGCGCTGTAAATCTAACTGTGGCGTCATTCTGACACTCTATCAGATCAGTGTCAGAGCTACAAATCCTCCGTATTCTAAGGTATTCTCCATAAGGAATACTTTGAATTAAGTGCCTTGGGTGTGAACTAGTGGCATGGAGGATTGAGTTACCAGCCGTGGTTTTCCTGTGTAGCTTAGTTTCTATTCTTTTCTTGTTGATGTATAATTGTACATCTAAAAACTCAATCAACTGGTTACTGATCTGTTCCGTAAATTCAAGATTTAAGTTGTTCAAGTTAATTTGATTTACAAAGGACGTGGCGCTCTCATTCGTTCCCCTCCAGACAATGAAAACATCATCGAAAAATCGCCACCATCCTATCACATGATTATTACACACCTGGTTGAATTGTACCCTGAGGACCTGCTCCTCCCACCAGCCCACGTGAAGACACATGTAACTGGGGGAGAAGCAGGCCCCCATAACCACTCCCTCATTTGTTGGTATACCTCCTTATTGAACAAGAAATAGTTATTTGTCAGACATAAATTAATCATTTCAATTAACATGGAGTTGTGGTCATGAAGGCCAATCAGTCTTTTACTCAGGAAATGCTTGATTGCCTTTAAACCATCATTGTG
The DNA here is from genome assembly GCA_963921515.1 of Calotriton arnoldi. Taxonomy (NCBI): domain Eukaryota; kingdom Metazoa; phylum Chordata; class Amphibia; order Caudata; family Salamandridae; genus Calotriton; species Calotriton arnoldi. The sequence goes on along the minus strand of CAWUFW010019750.1, from coordinate 22,651 downwards.
ATTTATGCTGGTATATAATGATGTAATATCCATGGCTATAAACAGATAATCATCCTGCCGTACCAAATTATGTATTTTTTTAGGAAATCCCCCGTGTCTTTGATGTAGGATGGTAAGTCTGACACAAACGCCTGTAAATAAAAATCCACATATTTCGAGATTGACTCAAAAAGACTGTTTCTTGCGGAGATTATAGGCCTCCCTGGTACAGGAGACGTCCCTTTGTGTACTTTAGGGATAAAGTACAACACTGGTACCACAGGGAATTCTTTTTTGAGAAAATTGAATTAATCTTTCGTGAGTAAGCCTGTTCTTTTCCATTGAGACAATTTGTCACTTACTACTTTCTTCCCATTGCGTATATCTAAATGGGTGGCCTTTCTATAACACGCTGTATCGTCCAAATGTTTATGTGCCTCTATAAGGTAATCTGCCTTCGGCTATAAAACCACATTGCCTCCTTTGTCCGCTTTACTTATGACGATCTCATTGTTGTCACCGGGCCTGATTCACAGAACTGACTTACGTGAAATACGTAAAGTTAGTGATTTTCGGTATTCACAGAATACACTTACCAATACTTACTTTATCTCCGCTCCCGGGCCGGAGATTCCGGCCCTGTGGTGGAATTTCTGCCTCTGGGCCGGAATCTCCGCCTCCGGGCCGGAATACTCTCATTTAGGCCGTTTGAGCATAAACGGCCTAAATGAGGGTATTCCGGCCCGGAGGCGGAGATTCCAGCCCAGAGGCGGATATTCCGCCACAGTGCCGGAATCTCCGGCCCGGGAGCGGACATAAAGTTAGTATTGGCAAGTGTATTCTGTGAATACCGAAAATCACTAACTTTACGTATTTCACGTAAGTCAGTTCTGTGAATCAGGCCCACTGAGTTTCTTCATTAGGTTAAAGTATTGTCTTTCTTGATATTTCCATTTACGGTTGTTAAAGTTGACTTTGCAGTTTAGTTTCTTTAACTCTTCTATGACCCTATCTTTGAAAACATCTACAGCGTCTCTTGGCATCATCGGGACGAATGTTGATACTGGTTTAAACGGGCTTTTAACTGGCTTGACTGTATTAATGCCAGCTCTCCTCAATACTTCTCAGTGCTTAATTTGTAAAATATCAAGTGCCAGGGCTCTGACCGGGAGGCCACTGCAGCTTACACCACCCATCGCCCTTTTCATCGCTGCCAAAACAACTACATGTAACAACATGTAAATGCGACAGTTCAGATTATTCCAGGTCCCCAAAGCTAAAGGAATGGCTGGGGAGGCAGGTATTTGCAATTTTAATGTATATTGTATTCCTAAACAACCGTTGTTCTGCTCATCTCTAAATTAGATGAGCAGCGCCACCATGTGGTAGACTGTTCTAGGTATGGTGTTGACAATTAGATGCTGGTGCCGAGCACCGGAAACCAATTAAGTGCAGGTGCTTAGCACCGGAAAGCTCCGGCTCAAATTAAGCACTGATACTTCTTGAGTCGACATTGGTATGTTGATAGCTTCTTCCTCACTTTCAAGAGCCTGAAGTGTCTTTAGTGTTGCTATATCTGAGGCTTGTAAAATAGTCTGGTCAGGGGTGCTACTTATAGTGTTCTCCTTCGGTGGCTGCTTGGTCACGTTCTTTAATTTGAAGTATTTGATTAGTTTCAATTTCCTTATAAATTTATAAACATATATTCTGGACTGTTTATAGTTAAAGTTGCTCTCTGGACAGAAGGTGAAACCAAGAGATAATAGCTGCATTTCTGCTTGCGTTAGCTGAGTTTCAGTAAGGTTGATGGCCGTGTTTTCTTGGGAGGGCGTTACCGCCTCCATTTTTTGGCTTGTGCTCCTCTGTTGGCATTTATTCCTTAATTTCCTCCTCTCCCGTCTTCTTTGGTTTCTGCGCCGCCTTGCTTGCGTTGGGGATTCTGAGGACGTAAAGTTTGTCTGCGGTCCTGTCTTAAAAAATTAAGTTCTTCTGCTGGCGTAAGGTTGGCTGCTACCATGGCAGAGTTATTTGTTGAATTCACATTGCCATCTTCCAAATCTGGCCCACTTTGTGCAAAGCTCATCTCTGAGGCTGATGTATCATCGGTGGGGTGAGCACCTCCCACTGTATTCCGATTTGACGCAATAGTGCCCATTAAATGTTGCCTCTTAGCAGTGTTGAACTTTCTAGAAAAAGTGAACACTCGTCCTGTTTCGTAATCTTTCTTATCCCTTGCAAATTTGAAGGCTTTTCTAGTTTTATCACCTCTTCATGCTTTTTTAGGCAATCAGCTATTTCTTTGCGGCTTTTCACAATTAATTCCTTCTGTTCCAATCCATCAAGAATGCCATTGAGTCGTTCAATCTCCTTTACTGTTGTTTCACAGTCAATTTCAGCGTATTTGATTAGTATAAGCACCATCCTCATTGATGCCTCTAGATTGTTTTCTGCCCAGTCGTTCAACATCAGGGGGTTAGGGTTCTCAAAGCTAGGCGCTATCATTATGAGCAATCCCCTGGGCACACTTCCTGCATCGCAATACTTTTTCAGGGATTTTTTCTCCCACCACTTCGTCAGTTTGGTTCTCATATTTTTTTCTAGCATTCTTAATAGCACTCTTGCATTGTTGGTCACTGCTTTTTCCCCAATCTGTGCATTATCAGAACCATTAATGACTTCAGGGAGATTCAAAAATAGAGCTTCAGCTGCGGCTTCTCTGTCACGCAGCGCGTCTTCAACGGACATTTTGTCTGAGTTGGTGGATTCACTTTATGCACTTTGGTGCTTGCTTAAGTTTGTGGCACCAATATAACCGCACACCTCCCCACCTGCCAATTATGGACAAACATAAAATCCTGTCTTACTGATGGCATCCGCTCCATCCCGCGGGTCCTACGACTCCCGAGGCAAACACCGATGACACCGTCCGACAGGGGTAATGCGGTCCAGCAGAGGGCACTCGCAGCAGTTACTCCTTGGGAGGGAGGGGGGCACGCCAAACCGAGACCAATTTGTGTGTGAAAAAGGCCGTTTTATTGAAACAGGTGCATATCACAATTTATTTACACTGGCAACTGCCTTACAAAACTAAAACCTCACTATACATAAATTACCTGACCCCTTGTTCCCCCCCCACCCCTACGATCCCCACATCAAATCCCCCACCCTGCCAAATACAAAATAACATTACATAACAATATTATTACACAATCCTACACAATATAGAATTTAGGGAGGGTGGGGACTCCAACAAACTTGAAACATTTCTTTATTAAACCCAAGGTTGTCCCCAAAGTAACTGGCGCGGGCCTGAACCTGTGCCCACTTCACAAAGGAATGTCCAACCATCCATATGGTCATCTCCCTGGCGAGGGGACCCATCACAGAACCTGAAACGAGAAACATGAATAAGCAAAAGGAAAACAACATAACCGCGCTACAACAACCCAGATGCGCTGCACACGTAACGCTGGTAGCAGTCCGAGGACCACCTACCTAACTTCATTATGTCCCCTCGCCCCCAACCCCGATTATTCGCTTCTGACGCTGCCCCAATCTGAAACGAATGCATCCCAAAACCTTTTCCCTCAATCCCCAGCCCGGCCAGCGCCTTTCTCAGCACCGCCAAGAGCTGGGAAGCTTTCACACCCCGCCCGTTGGCATGCCTGAAAACTGACCCCACCATGTCAGGGGCCACGGACCTCCACCTCGCTCCCCACCTGCACGGGCAAGTCAGTTGTGGATCGGAAGCTTGTAAAGAGACCCATTTACCCCCTCCCCTCTGATCCGTCTTAGATTTCCGAAGCCAAATGCAGATCCTACCATTGCAAAGGGACACCTCACTCCATAATAGCCCCTGGTCGGATTTTGATCCTAGCAATTCCGATACCCGAAAGGCTCCAAAGAACATCCATGACATCCATGACATCAGCGTGGAGAAAAGACAAACTTCAATACCGTCTGTACATATCCCCGGCAAAATCTTAAGCACCCTCCCCAGAAAGTCCCAAGACAGGGGGTTCCGAACCCTGGTCGCACGGCCGCATTCACGGGCCCAACCTTCCAGCATGCACGTCCCGATTTCTCCCGCGGATGGCGCGTAACCCCATAACAATTTCCCCACGAAAGCAATCCCTGCCAGTTTACCCACTATCCTAACCTTAGTAAGTCCCATCTCAATCAGAGCCAGAATAAACTGAATCACGTCTTCCCATCGGGGCGCTGGTGAGTCCCTCCGCTTAGCACCTGAGCGCAAAAATTCCTCCCATGCTGTCCTGTATGCAGTTTTCGTGGATTGCGCAAGAGAACCTAAAACCAGCTGCAACATCCTGTGTTGCCTACGTACCATAAATGCTGCGGCATTCTGGTCGTGGTCCTGTCCGCGTCCCTGGCTAGCCCACGGAATCTCCCCCACTGTGAACGAGACAACGCATCCGCTATGTCATTGTCCACACCTGGCACATGCACCGCGCGAAAGGCAATATCATGCCATAAACAGCCCAACACAAACACCCTCAGCAATTTCAAGACTTGCTCGTCCCTGGCAGACTGGCGGTTCACAATTTCAACCACCGCCATGTTGTCAACTCTGAAAGTTATCTGTCTGTGTGCCAGCTGCTCACCCCACAGCGTGACTGCCACCACCAAAGGAAAAGAATTCCAAGAAGGCTATGCTCCTGCCCCCCACCCACTCTGAAGGCCACTGCTCTGCACACCACTTCCCTTGCCAATACAGCCCAAATCCTTTGCTCCCTGCCGCATCAGAAAATATTTGCACATCCCAAACCATGTCACCCTCCCGCATCAAGGGGATGCCATTGAAGTTCAGCAAGAAAAACTGCCACATTCTCAAGTCTTCCCTCACCCCCGCCGACAGACGCACATGATGATGCGGAAGTCTCTGTCCTGTTAATGCCCTACCCAGTCGCCTACAGAACGTCCTCCCTACTCTCACCACTTTACAAGCAAAGTTAAGGTGGCCCAGTAACACCTGAATCTCCTTCACAGTGACCTTATGCTTTGACAACATGGTCGCCAGCAGCCCCAACATTTGCTGCTTTTTGTCCGCCGGCAAGCGTGCCTCCATTAATTGAGAGTCCAATTCAATGCCCAAAAAGGACAGAGCCGTGCTGGGCCCCATAGTCTTCTCCGGTGCCAACGGTACGCCCAATTCCCTCATGATCTCATTGAAACTGTCCAGCGCCTTCTGGCAGTCCGTGGAGTCTGAGGTGCCTACAAAGAAGAAGTCATCCAGGTAGTGTGTTACTCCTTGGTGACCCGTCCATTCCGTAAACAACCATTGCAGGAACGTGCTGAAACATTCAAAAAGTGCGCAAGACATAGAACAGCCCATCGGTAATGCCTTGTCCATGTACCAGTGACCGTTAAAATGGATACCCAAAAGGTCCCAATCATCTGGATGGACTGGAAGCAGCCGGAAAGCCGACTTTATGTCGCACTTTCCCATCATCGCCGTTGCGCCCGCGGTCACTACCAGTGACATGGCCACGTCAACTGATGAATATGACACAGAGACCTCATGCTCAACAATGAAATCGTTCACCGACCCCCCTTCGGGCCACGACAAATGTTGTATCAGCCGGAACTGACCTCGCTCCTTCTTCGGCACCACTCCTATGGGTGACACAATCAAATTTTTTAGAGGCCAGTCCTCAAAGGGTCCCGCCATGCGGCCCTCAAACACCTCCTTATCCAGTTTTTCTTGTACCACTTTCGGGTGATCTTTTGCTAACTTCAGATTGTCCGCCCACCCTCGTGTCCTAGGTCCATCGTACCCCAGTTGGACACCCTCCAAAAACCCCACCTTCAGTCGTTCAGCAGCCCCTACATCCGTATACCCCTGCAGGGCTGCCATCAAGTTGTCGACTCTAACTGGCGTACGAGCCTTTTGGCCCAGGCCCCTTAGCCTCTTGCCCTCCCGCGAGCGGTTGCTGCTGTTGACTCCCCGTCCTAAACCCCCCTGCCTGCCACTGCTGGTTCCCCTGTTGCTGCCCCTGCCCTCCCCCCAGCAATTGACCAGCGCATGCCTGCCTCCACACCCCGAGCAGTCATGCCTGAACCTGCAGTACTCCCGAGTGCACAAGCCCCTGTTGTAATCCCAGCAAGCCCCTTTTGAACCCGCCTGTCCTCTTCCTGCTCCCCCCACCCCTCCTCGAGTGGGGCGCCCCTGAAAGGGCCGATAAATGAGCGGGAGCCCGCTGGCCGTGAAAATGGTCTTCCCCGACCCCGCTAACCCCATCGTATGCTGCCATAAGTCTGTGTCCAGCTCACCCCATTTGGCCTCGGAGTCCCACGCCAGCGTGCCCTAAACTCCTCGTCATATTGCGCCCATGCATAACCGCCCCCAGTAATCTGGGCCTTCCTGATAACATCCATGTACTTGAACATGGCCACGGACCTTTCAGGGAATTTCTCACAATATACGCTGGCAAAAATAAGGAACGCTGCCGTCCAATTTTCTATCGTCAACGGCACCTTCGGACGTTTTGCCAACTCATATTCCTCCTCTTTAGACCCCTCTTTTGCTCTGACTTCCCTATGAAGGAGTTTAAGTATCTCCACATACTCCCCTTTCCATATACGTTCCTTAGTGGTCAGCATTAAATGTGCGCCCAATGGCTTAGTGACGCCCATGTACGGGAGCCGTTTTATCTTTAACTCTTTACTTTCTAATTTGGTCTCCGTTTCCCCCGTCGTTACCTCTACCGTCCCCTTCGTGTCAGTCTTGCTGCCTCCTGTGTTCCCGGACGCCTTACCTGCGCCCTCCGCTGACCCCTTACCTGGGTCATCCGTCCCTACTCCCACATCGAACACATACGCACCTTTACTCGACCTACCCCCTGCTCCCCCTCCTCCTCAACCCCCCCACCCCCACTGACACTATTAACGGACCCAATTTTGCTGCCTTTTTACCTGGCGCTAAGGATGCTGCCCGTCGTTCCACTGGCCGTCCTGCCGAGGGGGCCGACCTCTCCTCCCAGCGCGATGTCCGACCCGTGGGTTCTGCCGGACGTCGTGACACCTGGAAAACACTATGCACAGCATTACTCGGCCCCCCCTCTCCCACGCCTTCCATGTTCCTCAACTCTCCCTCCTCCATACTATCTTCCTCATAGTCTAAAACCTCCTCCTTTGTACCCCCGGCCCTCGCCGCCGGGGGTGCCGACTGCACCCTCCTATAATAACTTGAAAAGACGTCCTCATCGCTCCTCCTCTTGCGGTGTCCCCTGGACCGTTGAGGCCCAGTGGGTGGTGGGGCCGGCGAGCCCACTTTGGGCCTACTTCTGCCAGCCACAACGGGATCCCCCGCCGGTACTGGGTACGCAGCACGAGGCTCCACCCTCCCTTCTCCTTGGCGCCCACGGGCCGCTCCCAGCCCTACCAAGCCCAAAAGCATGGTCTGGTGTGCTGGGCCTACCTCACTTCTCCCTCCCATCCCAGCTCCACTTCCTGCCTGCCCCTAATGTGCTAGCCACCCACGCCCGCCCCACTCTGCTCAGATCCACCACCTCCTCGCTCTCTACATGCTCCCCTTCCTCGTCGCTCCACTCCCCACCTACAGCTCCCTGTGCCCCAGCCCAACTCGGCCCTGCCACCTCCCCCAGGGGGCCCACCTCCACCCTTCTTTCCACCCCCCCACTATCTCCCCCTGCCGGCAACCCTTCGTCCTCCCCCCAAAGCCAAGGACCCCTCCCTCCTGAGACACACCTCTCGCCTATGCGCCCGCCCCAATCTCCTCAGCCCATGACTCAAAAATGTCCAGGCCGTCCCAGTCCCTCTCGCTGCCCTCTGACTCAATCAACAGGGGAGAAACCTCCCCCCGTCTGCCCCCCAGTCACCCCTCCCCCACTACTTCTCCTCCATCTCCCGTCCCAGGCAATCCACCCACACCACCCTCGCTAAGTCCAGGCGCCTCCCCCCCTTGCTCCATAAATATTAGGCCACTATCTCCCTGTTCCCTGTGCGTGAGGGCATGCCTTCCCCCATCCCCCACCTCCACTCCCGGGCCTTTCTTCCCGCGCGCCGAAGCCGCCACAACCGGCCGCTCAGCCCCCTCTCCTTTACGCGGGTCCGCTCTCCTGGCATGCGAGCAGCCCCTGACCTCTTGGGACCTCGGCGGGGAGACGCATAAAGCGCTCCCCCGCCGTGCCCCCCGGACACCACCCCGCCCACCGGAGCCTCTGCCACAGTCGTAAGGGCCGCAACCTCTCTCTCCGCCCACCCCGCTACACTCACCTTCCCTTTATTGGCCTTCCGGGGGGGCGAGCAAGCCGCGACGGCGGCCGCCACCGTCGCTGACGCGCGCCTCACCGGGCGAGTTCCACTCGAGGCCACCAGCATCAAGAGGTCCAGCCCGCCGGCCTCGCTAAGCAAGCGAACCGCTTCCAACACGCGGTAATCCTCAAAAGACATCCTCGTCACATGCTACTAATCCGCTCCTTACACTACCACTCAATCCACCAACTACTACTAGGCCCTAACTGACAAAAACCAAATATGCGCAGCACTCCCAGCCACCAGGTCACCAAACGTAAAATGGTGGCTGGGAGGGCGCTAAAAACCCCTATATACCTATTGGGCTATAAATATAATTTTGGGCTACTATTGGGCTAGTCCCAAAGCAGCCCAAATATTGAAAAATGGCCGCTCTTCGGCCAGCCCCTCCCCCTCCCAATCGGCCCGGCGGGCAGACCTCGCGGTGCTCGGCTGCCCCCCAAACCCCCCTTCCGGGTTACTTCTCACGCAGCAGCGGTATCGGCTGTACCCCGTTTAGCCTACTTCTGGGGAGGGGGTCCGAATTTCAGAAACAGCCGATTTCCGATATATATATATCATCACAGTTTTACCGCAGTAAAGAATGGGTCGCACTCACGAACATTCATTAATCCTTAAGAACGCTGCGCAAGGAGGTAAACGGTTAAAACCCAGGTTAGAATACGAAAAAGGCATAGCAAACAGCATTTTTACTAAAATACAGGACAGTAATGGTCTGCATATTGGAATCGGGAGAAAAAGTACAATGTTTTCTCTTTAAGAACATGAATACTTCTGTTTGCAATGGAGCACTCTGTAAGAGGATGTACTGGCATCTTTAAAAACACGTGATCAATCTAAAAGCAGAGGTATTCACCCGTGATCAAGGCTCGATGGAGCAGAAACGCGTTGGGTTTTGTTTTACCTGTGTACACTCTTCGTGCTAAATTAAAACTTTTGAAACAACTTGCAGCAGACGTTGGTCAACCTTCCTTTGGAGGAAAAGAGGTTGTGTTGGATATATATAATTTTAGTAACCTCAACTTCACATCTAGCCTAAGTAGCACTAAGATTGAATTTTTAGATGTACAGGTTTCAGTAGTGAATAACAAATTGGAGACAACTTTATTTAGAAAACCCACTGCAGGAAACAGCATTTTGCATGCCAGTAGTGGGCACCCGAGACATCTCATTGAAAGTATACTCTATGGCGAGATACTCAGACTGAAGCGCATCTGTAGCATGCAACAAGAATTTGAAAGATGCACATCAGACACTGTGAAAAGACTGAGGGTGAGAGGGTATAGCGAGAGGGTACTGATCAAAGCTATTGCTAAAGCCCAAGAAAGGCCTAGGGAGACTTTACTACAAATCAAGGAGGCGGAGATTGAAGACAATAATATGGAAGAAATCCCCCTCCTCGTCACTACTTATAGTAGACAAGAAAGAAAAATAACGTCTATTCTTAGAAAAAACTGGCCGATAGTCCTCACAGATGGGGTGTTAGGAACTAGACTTCCAGATGCACCAGCAATCCCCTTCAGGAGATCAAAATCCATGAGGAGCCAATTAGTTAAAAACAGCCCAGAAATAGACACAACAGGCACATGGCTGAAACCAAGGCAGGGTTTTTATAAATGCTCATCATGTCGTGCCTGCAAGTTTGGTACCAACACCACGCATTATGTTTCTCCATTTTCAGAGGATATTGTGGCCATCAGAGGCAGCTATAACTGCAGGACTGAGTTTGCTGTGTATGTCCTGACTTGCACCTGCGGCTTGCGTTACGTTGGGAGTACAAGCTGCAGGTGCATGTCAGGATTTTGCAGCATCTCAGAGCGATAGTAAACAATGATAATTCTTACCCTGTCGCAAGACACTTTAAAGCCACACATGACAATGATTTGAGTTGCCTTACATATTATGTGATTAATGCCATTGCACCCCTTTGAAGAGGGGGTAATAGGGAAAAACTCTTAAGGCAGCTTGAAACACGTACCATTCTAGATCTAGACAGTAAGGTACCCAATGGATTGAACACGACTGAAGATATGCGCAACTTTTTGTAAAAAGCGATGACATAAAGAGACAACAGAGTGCCAAGGCAATGCAGTGCAATTAGGTTCTACTGTATAACTGTGTTTCATTACATTTTTATCACACTTTTATCTTGTAGGAAGTCAGTATTATCATCATTTACGTCTTTTATCAACATATATTCACTTTGTTTACATCTTTCTATGCACTTTTATAGTGACTAAAAATTACTGTTTTTTTAGCCGCTATCACGCTAAATAGTAGGTGTCAAATAGGATTTTCTATCTGGGTTTTTAGGTTTATTTTTAGAACAAGTATTAGCACAGATTTTAGATAGGTATTTTAGGAGCACTTAGCACTTTATTTACAAACACATGTTTACATATTGCAATGAGCTGCTAGACACAGAAGCACTTTTTTCATGGCGCAGGCACTAGTTGCAACAAAAATATAAAGGAAAAAGGAAAGTAACATCAGGGAACTATATATGACTACAAATAGAACAGCACAGTTTGTACAAGCATTTATGCTGACAGAATGAAACATGATCAAGTATACATAGGGGGAACGAGATGAAATACCATTGTCATAATATTGCCGCAGTAAAAGTAATTGTTTAATTCGTTTAACAAGCGCTTTTATGATTTTAAATATTTATGGATTTATAATTCTATAATATTTATTTATTGATTGATTATATATGGAATATGTTTGCACAATTGCATTCTTTTTAAACGTATATTTTCGAGTTCCAAAATGTACAGCTGTAAAATACTACCGATATGGAATAAGAATATGTGTAATATCATGTACAATGCAAAAATCGAAATGCCATGAATTTTCTTATCCAATATAAAATAAGATTGAAATGTTCTGTATAACGCGCCTAGTGCTGACAGCCAAGTATTTTTTCCATTGCAATGGTCATGTGACACAGGGGGGTGGAAACCCAGCATTTAAAAATGTCATGGCGGATAGTGTTCTCCATGTGTGAACAAGAACACAGGGTGCTCGAAACGCGTCACGAAGTGAGAGGATAATAAAACATCTTACCTGCCACTATTTTGGGTGACATTAGCAGCAGTGGTGTAACGAAACTTGAGGGGGCCCCCCCTGCAAGGTTCTGGGAAGGGCCCCGCTCCAGATTTAATCCAGAGCTTTCAGGACAGGGTACTTTGCTGAGGGGGCCCCCTACAGCTGGGGGCCCCCCGCACTGTGGGGGCCTGTGTTACACCACTGATTAGCACTGCAGAAACCTACAGAAAGGGGGTGTGTAGGGATTTAAACGGTTGTTCAGCACCAGATGCACCGGCAGGGGATGCACTGCTGCTGTGGCTAAGGATTGCCTAAGGAAAGCACATCTGTGTCTGTCAGCACAAGTCTGCATGGTCGCCGAGTCATGCTGCTAGCATTGGACAGTTTTTAAACATCAAGGAGTCAGGGTAGTCCATTTAGGCATTTGAGGCCCTCATGGAGATAATTATTTGTGCTGTGGAAACGGGTGGGAGTATCTCTAAAAGCCATGCACACACTAGCGCTGAGCCCTCGCACGGTCAAAAACCCACAGGGACTATCTGAAACTCACAAATAGACTGACCATGCTAACCATTCTGCAGTCAGACATCTTTCTGGCCACAGGTGCCTCTTGCAGATGATTTCAACCAACACCACAGCAGTTCGAAGACGGCATGCAGTTGGCTAATGCTACCATATTTAAAAAAACGCTAGATTGTTTTCTTATTATTTAGTTCCGGTTTATTGGACATTTACTAAGACAAGTCTCTTTCACAGTTTTGTGTTACCCGACATCAGAAATGTTATTTGTAAAATATGTTGTTTTCATAACATATAAAACTCTCATAAACTCGTTCTTTCTCACTGTACAGTGTTTCTCTCTAACGGTTGTTATGTCTGTCTGGAGGAAGTAAACATACTGAAAGAAGGTGAATTCCAAAATACACAGTGTTGTGACTGAAGTCAGAAGAAGTCAGCATGGTGACAGATGATGGCATAAACTCCACCTGCATGAAGTGTAAGGAGTGAGTCGGTAAGAGAAGGCTGTAAATCTGAGAGATGTTGCCAGCGAGGTGTCTTACATCTCTGAACTCCAAATTTTCTTTAGAACAGAGATGGCAGCAAATGAAACATTCACTGAGAAGTACACACATGAATGCAGATTATCCGAGCCAGACAATAAATTATTCAACCTTTAATTTTCATAACTATGATTGATTAGCTCTAAGCTCTGCATTAATTTTCTATAGTTTGCAGCTTTATTGGGACAGAGTATGAATATCGCAATTCATCCAGAAGCAGAAAAGGTCACGAGGCTTTCAATCATGCACACATCACTACTGTGTTTTTTTCCTCCATAAAGCTATTTTATCTCGTTAAGACACTCTACTCACTGCTATTTGTTTTCAAAACAATGCTTTCCAACTGGGATAGTTGCAATGGTTTAAACATTCAGGCACAAATCATAATAGGTTTTGCACATCTATTTACATGTATTACAGCAAAATTCGATTTGCCGACACAATTAAGGAGATCCTGATTTAGAGTGTGAAAATTGTTGTTTTTCACAACTTGCCTTTTTTTTCGTTTCAACTTCGACAGCATTGCAACGTGCAAATATGGCACCGTTTAAACAAGGAAAGGCAGTTGAAAAGGATCGCTCCGTGAAAGCAGGAATGATACTGCTGTATATTTGGACACTGGGTCCCCTTCTTTTCAGGAATGATCCTGGACCTCTGCCAATATTGTTGTTAGCTCAAGACATAGGGGCCGATTCCGATTCGGGCCGGAAACCTCTCCGACCGAGCCGGACCCGGAGAGATTTCCGACCGAATCGGACTCTGGCAGTCCGACCGAACGAGTACGATGCGCACGCATGCACCCGGACTCGATTCGGTCGGACTCCCATTGAAGTCAATGGGAGCCGGTCGTACAACGTGTACGCGGGCTCCCATTGACTCAATGGGTGCGAGGCGAACAAGGGCGCCCCCTACAGCGGGTACGCGTCGATGCGACTCGCGCCGTATATGCACAGGTAGGGGGGACCCATGGGTCCCCCCTGTGTGCGACTCGCACGGCCACGCGTACAGGGGGGTCTGACGCGGACCCCCAAAGTCCGGCTCCGACAGCTCTTTCGAGCCGGACGGCATGAGTCGGTCGGACTGCTCGCGGCACGCATCGTACTTGCCCGGCCGGGGAACGACTCCATCGCGCGGTGCGAGTTGTGTCCATGCGAGTCGGTCGGAGCGTGTTGAAGCCGCGTACGAGTCGGTCGGCGATTTCGCGGGCGCTTGCATCGTACTCGCTCGGCCGGACCCGCGTACGAATCGGTCGGGAAACAGGGCTCCGAATCGGATCCGGTAAAGCTGAATCCGATTCGGAGCCCTACCGGCCGAGATCGGAATCGGCCCTCTAATGTTATGGACATTAGCAAACATTGTAATGTATCGCAGAAATACCATGCACATAAAAAAAAATATTTAAAATAATGTTTGATAGCTGTAATATTTGTCTTACAATAGCTGAATAACTTAGATCGTAAATGTTAATAAAAAGAAAAGGAAGGACAACCAGGACTTCTAAACTTCTAAATCCACCACCAGCGCTAGGTAAAACACAGTCATCGACCACATAAATAGGTTTGGCCTTTATACCAAAAAGAAAGAAATAGGAGAAAGCTATTACTTCTGTCTATATCTTCCATTAGCCACCCAAGAAGGCCAAGTGTAAAATGTCACTGCATGATAATCCTATAGCACAATTCTAGTTCATCAGGATAGTTTGTTACTTCATAGATCCGGGATAGTGTGATATGCAATATTAGTTGACTAAGTCGTGTCCTGGAGCAAAAGAGCATAAAGTGCAAAGTAGTTTCTCTGCCCCTAGATTACACTCACAATGATGGTCATAGACTTCCGCTGTGTACACTTCAGTCTGCAATATACTAAGCCTATATTGAATTCACAAAGTATGCTGTGCTTCAGGGTAAATATTATCCAAATACTTTTCAAAGCCATAGGTGGTTTTATGGGTAAGATATGTATGCAATTGAGAAACAATTTTACCATCCTGGCAGGCTTTCCTGCTCGTAAACAGCCAACTTTCGTCTTTGATTATCCAGTTGTATCTCTATTAATTAATGAGAGTAGGGGTTTCCCAGAGCAGCTACGACGTAGTAACTTGAGAGAGTTTTTAATATGGGACATCCAGAGATTTGTGTCAACTCTCTTTTGGGATGCCATCTCTATCAGACATCTCAGGTGCATTCCAACTCGGGGATTGCTGTGCAGGGTGATCCAATATAGGGGCATATTCTCAAGGACTCATCGCCGATTTATCGGCACTTTAGCGCCGCAAAAGTGGCAATAGATTTATTGCCCTATTCACAAGCTGGTGCAAACTGCCGACATCGCCAGTTTTCCTGCGATAGCTACCGCAAAAAACATCGCCACGGATGGGTGCGACAACTAACGCTAATGATATGCAGAGTAGGCGTTCCCGTGCAAAAACACACAAAAACACCACTTCGCGCGATTCTCAACGACCAGTCAGATCTGCGATGCGAACCAAGAACAGGCGATAAGGCGCATTAGCTGCAGGGATTTAACACCTGCCTTTAGCTGGTGCTAAGCAGGACGACTACCTGCAGTATGAAAGGGAGCCCAGCCCAGAGCCACAACTGAAGACCCACAGATGCCATGGAACCAATGAACATGCAGCTCGGAGACCCAAGAGGGCCACAACACCCATCGCCACCACCCCCAGGACCCCTCCCCCCTCTGAACCACCCCCTGGACTACCACCGAGGCAGCGTAGGACAAGACAGCGGACCTTCCGAAAACGGCATGGCCCCTCAGCCACACAAGTGCAGAATGGGGGAGAGGTGGGAACCAAGTATGTGTGAATGAGGCAACTCACCCATGAAGAAGAATGTACACAATGCCAAGTGTGGCGGTGATGTGCTAGACAGACCTCAGAATGCAGAGCACAGACATGTCCATGTGGACATTTACTGCTGGGGTTAGTAGTGTTGTGGACAGGGGATGCAAACATGTTACCTCAGGCAGTGGGGAAGACCCTGCACATGTAGCTGTGCCGTCCCCCCCCTGTAAGCGTAAGCACAGTGGACTGGGCCGGCGTACGTCACTCCAGCGTAGGAGTGCGGATAAAAAGGCCGGGGCTCTGTGCGTGGTTCTCTTCCGTGATGAGCAACGCATCTGCCAGGGCGGCGCACCTCACCCTGCCACGAGTCTGCCGCCGTGACCTCCAGACTCCGTGACACAGGCCCCCAGCGCATCCAGCGGCACAGCAACACGGAGTCATGTGTGTGCCGGATACTGCCTTAGTCCTACACTGCGGTCAGCAGGTCCCACAGTTCAAATCGTGCCACATTTCTGTTAATGGAGGAAACCACTAGTCAACAGACATTGCCCCCAGTGTGGCCCAGCCGGACGATGCATCATCGTTGGCTGTGCACCTGCTGAGCACTCCAGGTGCCACTGACCCAGTGCAACACAAGTCGACGCCACGTGGCAATATTGAGGCAGAATTCAGTAGGCAAAAAGAACATTGCTCCCAGTGCGGCCCACCCGGACGACGCATCATCGCAGGCCGCGCACCCGCTGAGCGCTCCAGGTGCCACTAACTCAGTGCACCACAAGTCATCGCCACGTGGCTGTGGGCCCTCGCTGACCGCTGCCTCCGGCCTACACTGCGGTCAGCAGGTCCCCCAAGTAAAACGATGCATCATCGCAGGCCGCGCACCCGCAGAGCACTCCAGGTGCCACTAACTCAGTGCACCACAAGTCATCGCCACGTGGCTGTGGGCCCTCGCTGACCGCTGCCTCCGGCCTACACTGCGGTCAGCAGGTCCCCCAAGTCAAATGACGCATCATCGCAGGCCGCGCACCCGCTGAGCGCTCCAGGTGCCACTAACTCAGTGCACCACAAGTCATCGCCACGTGGCTGTGGGCCCTTTCTGACCGCTGCCTCCGGGCTACAATGCGGTCAGCAGGTCCCCCAAGTCAATTTCAGTCTTGATTCATTTATGGCAGAGTCCAGTAGGCAAAACACATTTCTGCCAGGGGGGCCCGCCCGGACGACACATCATCGCAGGCTGCGCACCCGCCGAGCGCTTCCGGTGCCACGAACTCAGTGTAGCTCAAGTCATGGACCCTTTATGATGTAATCATATGTGTGTGAGTCCAGTTTTGGTGCCCCTACCTCAGTGCACTGCAAGTCATGGACCCTTCATGAGTGACTCTGTGTGTGTGATCCAATGCTCACTGTTCTAGTTGTTGCCAGCACCAACCACTCCCTGAGGGCTGGCTTACACTCACCCCACACCCATCCAGCACAGGCATCACTGGACATGTGACCCTGGTAATAAAATGGGGCCAGGCGAACATGCCCGTAGCCAGTTCCACTATCTATCTAAGTGTGTCCGTGTGGTCATTATGTATGGGTGATGGCCCCTGGCCCTACCACATCACATTGTGCTGTGGACAGCGGACGCAAGCATGTCACCTCAGGCAGCGGATAAGACCTTGGACATGTAGCTTTGTCGTCGTCCCCTGTAAGTGTAAGCGGAGTGGGCTGGGCCGGCGTACGTCAGTCCAGCGCAGGGGTTTGTAGAATTAGCCCGGGGCTCAGGGCGTGGTTCAGTTCTGGCCTGGACAAGGAAGTCACCAATGCGTGTGTCTCTGTTGTAGTGTCGGTGCAACCCGGCCCGCAATTGACAATGTTGCAATGTAGCATGCACCCGGAGGCCGGCCTCGCACGAACGGAGAAATGAAGGAGCGCATGACCGCTCGGGGACTTGGCTCATACATGCCAAGTGTTGTGTGTATCTGCATTGCCGCAGCATGAGCCAAATGCCTAGACTTGAACACAGCACGAGTTCAGCCAGGCATGAACTCTACATCTGTGTCCGCACTATCCTTACCACAGGCAAACTCCCACGTGGCTGCCCACCTTCAACGGCCAACATCACAGTGTTGTTGTCAGGCTTGTGGACATGCGCAGACAGGCATGACAATGGTGTGCCGTTGGAGTGCAAGTGATGCAACCGTGCAGCGCACACAAGTAAATAGGCTCGGAGGGAGGGAGGAGCAGCTGAGGCAACGTAACACACAGTGATGCCGCTCATTTGCCACATGCAAGTCATGTCAAACATGGATCCCAAAGTCGCCCACATCCCACCCCACACCCAACAAGCCACATCACACATCATGAATGCAAGCAGATGACAAATTGACATTAGGGATGATAGCTCCTTTGTCTGAACTATCAGGCGGAAGCACATCTGCACATCCGACCTCGGAATTGCATGTGCCCGGCACCCCCTGACAGATACGATAGCAGTTGAGGACGACTCCCACACTACGCACAGCCCGACGACAGACCAACGTATACACACCCCACACACAAAAGTCCTTGCTCGGAGTTATCTTGCATGGGATGGCCTTCACACTTACTCCCACACCATCCCAGGCGTGCAACCGTTGCACACTTAAACAACTCATTGATCCGAGCTGTGGCATTTTATCCTCAGAACTGGCGCAGGTCAGAACTGTGCCGCTTCAACCAGAGCCACTGACGCAATGGCAGACCATCCCGGACACATGCACAACCCCTGTCACGTGAAACTGTACCGTGCACTTATGCTGCATTTACTGGGGGCACTGCCATTGGTAGTGCTGCGGATCAGTTACCGGCTAAGCTTCCGCCATGCCAACATCACCTGCGTGCAGCCTGTGTTGCATTGTCGCTCGTGTATATTCGAGTGGTCCATGGATGTCTGCCTATCCAACAGGACGGTAGCCGAACTGGATTTCGACATGTGTGTGCACCCCCTGTTGGCCCACGACCATGAGTGTCACCGTGACACCCGTCTATGGGATGCCTGGATACTTGGCATACATGCTGCCAGCTGGACCTGGGAGATTGCAGAACTCCTCGTGTGCAGTGACCACATTGAGCCACTCCCCTATTGGGCTGCAGTGCTAATTGGTGAAAGGGGGTGGACGCAGCACATCTGTCCGGACCTGCTAATGGTTAGCCTCGCCGTCCTGTTCGATGAAGTCGACAACGACCTCATGTTGGAAATGATTGCCTACGAAGCTGCACTCGCTTTCATGGACATGTAACTACGTACCTGCAGACACAACAGTTTCAATGAATCAATCAATCATGTCACTTATAAAGCGCACTACATACCCGCGAGGGTCTCAAGGTGCTGGGGAAGAGGGGGGTGGTGCTGCTACTGATCGAAGAGCCAGGCCTTGAGGAGTCTTCTGAAGGCCAGTAGGTCTTGGGTCTGTCGGAGGTTGGTGGGGAGGGTGTTCCAGGTCTTGGCGGCGAGGTGGGAGAAGGATCTGCCGCCGGCGGTCGTTTTCCGGATGCGGGGGACTGTGGCGAGGGCGAGGCTGCTCGAGCGGAGCTGGCGGGTGGGGGTGTAGAAGCTGAGTCGTCTGTTGAGGTAGGCTGGTCCGGAGTTGTGGAGTGCTTTGTGTGCGTGGGTGAGGAGCTTGAAGGTTATCCTCTTGTTGACAGGGAGCCAGTGCAGGTCGGGACATTGCACATGTCCCGACACCTTGTTGGGACTTGGGGTTCTGGTCACATCTCCCACGATGACAGTGGACATGGCTGCATTCGCCTGGACTCCGAATACATGAGCAGACAACGCGAGTAAACACACACCTGCGAATGGTGCGGCACTCCCCCGGAGTGGACAGCGGCGCTTGGCAATGTTCCAAGTTCTGACATACTGCTGCATTGGTCTGCATGTTGTGGCACTTATCTTGGCCGTACTGACACGCATATGCTAATAAAGTCTACACACCTTCACTTGTATTCAACTGTGATGAGTGTTGATTTGTATGACAATGTGTGTCTCACTGCCTATCTGGGTCACGGCCTTACATGCATTACTATACCATCAGGAATGTGGGGTTGTACTAGTACATCATCATCTCACAGTTTCCAGCTATGCCACATGCGAATGGCCATTTTCCACACACAAGCGGCAGCAGTTGTGTCCTCTGTTCTGTTGTGCTGGTGTTGCTGTTTGTTCAACATTGTTGTAAATGTTGCGGTGCTCTGGATCTTATGTGTGTGTGCTGCATTGTAGGTGAGTTGCCCCTTCAGCTCTGATTTGACTGGCCCTTATCCCTTTCAGGCGGTGTGGCTTTCACTTCTGTGCTTATGCAGTGCTGTGATGTTGCAGACTTGGGTAAATTTGGCTCTTGGTTGAAGTTGTGACTCTTGGCCATGGTTTGTCCGGAGATGTGCTCTACTTAATTGTGCATGTGTGCCATTGTGCCCATCTCCCCCCTCCCCCCAGTCCCTGGTGGTTACTCACCCTGTTGATGTTGTGTCGGGTCATGTTGAGCAGTGTCCGGTCCCCCAACTCCTGCCACCGTCTCCCCACTGATGACTGTGGTCACCATTTCCTCCATCTCATCCAGCTCCTCCTGTGGCGCTGGACTCCCACCTCCAGTCTGCATTGCTGCCTTCTGGTTGTCTGCGAGTTTCTGCTTGGTCTTGTGCTTCACATCATTCCAGGGCCTCTTGACCTCGTCCATTGTCCTCCTCAGCACTCCAACTGCATTTGCCTTTTCCACGATGGACTGCCATATTCCTTCTTTTGTTGCCAATGACACAGTGGAGGTGACGAACAGTTGTTGAGGGTGTTCTATCACCTCCGTGATCAGGATCCTGTGTTCCTGCGGACTGAACCGCATCTTCCTCTTCTTCTTGTCCTTGCCCTTCCGTGACCCCGAGGTCCCAGGCTGGTCCTCCGGGGGGCTTGTGGGGTTCTGGTTGTCCTCTGTGCCTGCTCCGGCTGCCTCCATTGTGCTTCGCTGTAGTTTTGTTTTTGTTTGTGGTTTTTTTTCTGCTTTTGTAGTGGTTTTTCATGTCTGACATGTGTGAATTGCAGGCCTGGCGCTGCTTTTTGCTGTTTATCTTATTGCGGTTGGGCCCATCGCAACTTTTTTCACGTTCGGGTTTGGATTTTTTTCGCCGTCCCGGGACTGTTATCGCGGACATTTGCCACGGTATCAGGTTTACTATCGCATGTTACCGCCATGTTGAGAATGCCACGTTGACACGGAGTTATTTTCCCGCAATAGACGGCGATATGGAAACTTGCGTTAACCTATTTTGGCGATGTTTATTGCACGTTCTTGAGAATATCCCCCATAGTGTAGGAAAAAGGCATTACCAACAGCGATGGATAAAATGCCAACTTCAAAGCACAAAACAAGCAGGAGGCCCCAAAAAGGTGTCTGACCACCAATCGTTTGTTGCACCGAAGCACAGCCGTGACAGTTTGCCTCACTATAGGGGTCACTTTCTTTCTATATTCAACCCACGTTAATCAATTGTACAAGTTTGTGCCTAAATAATCAAAGTCATCCACTCACTCTTGCAAATGGTTATTAACAAAACGAGATATTTAAGGTAGATGCTGGTTTCAAACTCATGACCTTCGTTTTAAAAACATTTATGGTCAGTTGCTTCTTGATACAGTAAATGGAGAAACC
The DNA here is from genome assembly GCA_963921515.1 of Calotriton arnoldi. Lineage (NCBI taxonomy): Eukaryota > Metazoa > Chordata > Amphibia > Caudata > Salamandridae > Calotriton > Calotriton arnoldi. The sequence continues at coordinate 1,799 of CAWUFW010019750.1, read as the reverse complement.
TGTGATTATTAGATGAGGCATACACAAATTGGTCAGTGAAAGTAGGAAAGCATCGTCAGCAACAAACAGTATTGGACTTTTGAAGTTAGAGAGCCTGGGACAAGGGCCAACATATTGAAAAATAAAGTGAAAAAGTAACGGGGCAAAAATCCACCCTTGCCTCGCATTTTGCAGCATACATAGAAAGAGGAATATGCCTCTAAGGATTGTTTTTGTGCAGAAAGGTATCCCTTCCTGCACAAAAACAACCATGCCTTTGCATAGAGGGGGATGAACAGTGCCAAATCTTGGTAAGTATAGCGCTGTTCAGCTCCCTTCCACCCACGTAATGCAGCACAGCAACTTACCTTGTTGAGCTGCATTGCATAAACTATTAGTAATTATGCCTATAGGTTTCCAAAGACAGTGCCACAGCCTTGCAGCCACAGGAGCACCAGACTTAATTTCACAGAGGCACAAAGCAATGATGATACGTCCACAACAACACGGTGGATCGATCAGGATTCAGCTATGTCAATTACGATGAATAGCGGCAAACGGAAATGAGTTAGAAACAGTTCTGATACATTTATCCCATAATCGAGGGTGCATCATACAAAGCCTATGGGACCAGTTTAGGCTGCTTTTGAAGCTCAGTAACCATTGGCACAATATTAATTAGTTATTGGCAAGGAAAGCTTTAAGTTAGGGTGCTTGTAAAATATAGTCTACCTGCTTCCTGAATATACTAACAGTTAACTTCCTTCTGATGGTCTGGAAAAAATTGCAATTCTCAACAGAAACATTTGTTCTGCAGAAACTCATTTTGAGCAAACAGCAGAAGCCCATTAATGATCAGCGAGAGGAAAATCATCTGCTTGGTGGAAGTGTGCAAATCACATTCAATTTTTTCCCTATTTTTCATGGGTCAATGCATACATAACCCCTCTGGCTAACATCATCCATGCACACAACATAAAAATCTTCTCCTGCGCCGACAACATGCAACTCATACTCTCACTCTTGAACAAGACCCCAATACAAGAACCAAGTTCACCACTTGCATGACAGAATTCGTGAACTTGATGAAAGCTTGAGAGACTGAAAGAACTCCTGCCTTGCTGTGCTGATCTGCTGCTGCTGCCCTCTTGCCTTGATAGGAAGAACTTGACCTGGAACCCATCTTAAACCTCAGAATGACTTCAAGGGCTAGCCTGCTGGCCTCCTGATCTGAACTTCAGGGACATAACAGGCTCCCCAAAGTTCCTGGACCAGCCTTCATTGAGCTCTTGACCTCCAAGAGGCACATCTCAGGTCCTGGGCCCTTGGAAAAGGTTTTTGGGCCCTTGAAATCACGCTTTGGGCTCTTGACAAATGCAATTGGGCCTGTTCGTTTGGGAACCATGCCTCTCACACAGAGTATCGAGTTTGTCTCTTTGCACAGTACATATCATCGCTCGCAACTGCGAATCCCCAGCTCATCCATCTGTGACACCCAGCAGCTCTTGGTGCCCCACAGACCACCTCTAGCGACATTTTTCTTGCTCCAGCTGTTATGTTTCGTATATAGGCCCTAATGTAGACCCGTTCATATATGCCATAATGTAGAAATACTCGTATATACCCTATTATGGTCATACTCGTATATGCCCTATTATGGTCATACTCGTACATGCCCTATTATGGTCATACTCGTATATGCCCTATTATGGTCATACTCGTATATGCCCTATTATGGTCATACTCGTATATGCCCTGTTATGGTCATACTCGTATATGCCCTATTATAGTCATGGCTCCTAATATAGGCATGATCTTTC